>NJDD01004810.1:13748-25999 GCA_002245505.1 Calephelis nemesis | reverse complement strand
GGTGGTCTATGTCGTTACGTCGGCACCCAAAAGCAGCGACAATGGGTCTCTACTTTGAAATGTATATAAAAAATTGACCTGCGGTCGGTGTACCTGTTTTACTCGAGTGCCTTTTAAATACTGTCATCGAAAGTGAATTCTAAACAATGTACGGATATCTGCTTTATGTTTCTAGCACTTGGTTTTTGTTTGAAATACAATGATAGGGGATGTATATATAGATGTTCTTTCTAAGTTTACTTAAGAAAACTCGTTTAGTTAAAAAAAATACAATGTAATTGTGAATGCCAGATTTTTTTAAGCGTTTCTCAATTCGTCTGTATATTTTTTTTAATTCTTTTTATGTTAGAGGTCAGCGAATAGACGTTCGACTTCCCTGATGGTAAGAGACAACCGTGGCCTTAGACACCATAGACGTTACAGGTGTGTTGCTGTCCTGAGACCTGGATGGCCTATTGTGCAAGTTTACTGGCTATCCTAGGTCCTGCCCTCCAGATTTGACCATGACGGAGTCATCATGGCAGCAGGAATAGGTAAGGCGGTGTATCCGTACCCGGGCAAATTATTACACAGCACTCAATTTGACTTATATGTTAGCCACTGCTCGCCTCTTACGGGCTGCCTGGCAGTGAGGCACATTCTACTCAAAGTACCGATACCAACACGGGAAGAATAGAGAGTTGTAGTTTTATCCCAATATCTCTAACGGTTGCCACAGGAATTTTGTAGATAAGAACCATCTCGATCACATCAGCTTTTAAACCAAAATCCGCTTCGTATCCGTTTAAATCTGTTCAAAAGACACCCATAACTCTCTCTCTCTCTCTATCTCTCACACACACACTCTCTATCTCTCCCTTTCTGTGTTATTCACACACATAGAAGAATATATAGAGAGACCGAGAAATTTGATTTTTACGTATTAATTATTATTTGAAAATATATATTATTATATACTAGCAGTTGCTTTCAAATTCAGCAGTGTAAAAAAAATATATTTAGCCCTCTCTCGAGAATTCGTTGAAGTAATCGGATAAAAGTTGCCTTATTCCTACTTCAATGTCTAATCTAATTCTATGTTAAACTCATTAAGATCGATTTAGGTATTTTGAGGTATAGTTAAAATTAAAATTAGTTAAGTCCTTTTGATTTGAAAACAGACAGACATATTACCGATATAAACAACATCGCCATTATAATATTATTCGACAGTGATTGACTAAGGAAGTGTTATAGAACATGGAATAAATAAAATTAAACAATTAACGATCATATATGGCTTAAATATATTTATAAGCAGTAATAGTGGTATCTTCACGCCCATATCCCCGAAGCGGTAGGCACAATCAAGGCACCCATGAGTAGCCGAAAATACTAAGTCCAAAATGGCAAGCCCATCGCCAACTGGGCACAATACAATGGCATGGCTATGGCAACGTTATTTTTTAGTAGAAAATTGAAAAAAAATCTGCATTTTTTTATTGTCTGACCCGGGGTTCACACTCAGGACCTCAAGAAGTCAAATCCAACACTGGACCGCTAGACCAGGGAAGCGATTAGGGGAGACATGTATTTAACATATAAATATACTTTCCTAGATGTTTACCAGCGATTTCGTCACAGTAGAATGAATTGATTTGAAGTTCCATAGTTCCATCTGCCATTCTAGTCTTATTGAGATTAAATTTGAAAAAGAAAGCCATGCCTAACCCAATATGTATGGACTCAAGTATTTTTAACTATATACACATAAAGTTTCATCGAATTCTGTCGCATGGCTTAGCCATGAAAACGTAACAAACATTCTTTCACACTTATAGTACTAGTATGGAAAAAGTAAGAAAAATAATAATTGGATATGGATATCACTGATATTTATCCATGCTTAGATCTTTGAAACTACGTAGCAGATTTTGATGGGTTAAAAAGGAAGATTTATTTACACATATAATAAATCTGTAGAAGGGTCAATTCTATACATTAAAAATATGGAAAAAATAAATATGGGGTGTTACTGGATCGATACCAAACCCAAATATGTGATTAATTTTTTTTGTCTGTCTGTCTGTCTGTATGTTCAGGCATCACGTGAAAAATAACGGTTCGATTTCGATGAAACTTGGTATAATTATACCTTATTATTCTGGTCATAAAATGGGATACTTTTTATCCTGAAAAAATACGTAAAAAAAAATCTTAATTTTTCAGTTTAATCACATCGACCGACAGAGTCGCGGGCGAAAGCTAGTGTATAATAACATAGAAGTTTATACACAAGTGAGAAGCTGGGACGGATTGCTAGTACATATATACTGTAGTGACGAAGATTACTCAATAAAAACGCCCTCGGTTTATGAGAGTATTCACAAAAGGAAGATAACCCACACCGCCTAACGCCTCTACCGACGCGGCGTCTGCAAGGCTGTCGTCAACATTTCCAACTCGTGACTGGTATATTCATGACTACATTCAAACTTCATACAGCTTTATTGATTTTGTCTACATTATTCCATCTCGCATAAGCACAAATTTCGCGTTGTTTTATTTTTGTCTCTGTTGTATTTTGTCCGTCTTTTGCGTTTCGGTGTTAAATATTTTGTATGAGATCCGGGTTTGATTTCCGGGTTGGGCAGCAAGAAGAATATATATGTTTTTCTATATCTATGTACCTATAACAATAAAACCCCATTTTGCGTGGTCATCGCATAACGCCTGAATGGATAGGCTAATTATTATACAATTACCTACTAGCTGACCCAACAGACACTGTTTTGCTATACGTTTATTGTGATTTTAGCAAAAAAATTGTAGTGGGTCACCCTTATCACTTAGGGGTATGAAAAATAGATGTTGGCCGATCCTCGAAACTGTTCAATATGCTCACAAAATTTCAAGAGAATCGGTCGAGCGGTTTCAGAGGAGTTCAATTACGCACACCGTGACTCGAGAATTTTATATATTAGAAGAGAAGGATCATATGAAGAGAAAACGCGGCAAAACTGCAGGAAATAGGAAAAACCATACCTTAGTTTCGGCATATACAAATTGTCAGTGTTGTCAAGCGATACGAAGTTCGCCGGGTCAGCTTGTTTTCTATTAAAAAAATGTTGCCCGAGATTGGATATATTCCCGGTTAGCGGTTTGCCACCTATCTAATTGTGGGACGTGGATTGAGTAGTATTACCTCTGCCTAATTTTTCGGAAATGTGGACGTGAAGATAACGTTTTTGTTAAGTAATACTGTAAACTTATATATTTACTGTTGTTAAAATGGAGTACTAGTAGTAGTACTTTCATAACGTCAATTTTCGGCAGGGTACAAGGCACAAGGCAGGGTAACCAGTAGATTATTACATTGTCAAAATGCGTTGGATTGCAATCTAAAGATTAGTACATAACCATGATGAAGTATACCTAAATCATTACTGAATGGTGTAGGGTTACTCTTGAAACTCGATTTCATGCAAATTGGAAATTGAGATCTTATTTATCATTATTGAATATATTATGTAGTTCTAGCGGATTACTAACATTAAGTTTCAAAAAATTAACCAAATCCTATAAAATAATTTATTGTATATGATCTATGCCATATGCCAGGATCATGAAGTTTGGCAGTCGATACTCTCTGACTAACCCGTAAGGGACTTGGCGTGAAGATATTTATTATTATTTGTGGTGTATAATGTATATATTATTATGTCCAAGGCCTATCGCTATCCTGTGGACGGTCTGTATTACAATACTAGCTAATACGACTACTACTACTAGCACTGCTGCTTATGTTTAGGTAGGTAAATCAATCAATAACCAATCGGAACATACTTACCCTCTAAGAGACGTCAATCAACATTTAATCTATTATTAAGTCACAATTTTCTAGTGTCTATTTATTTAGTGATTGATTATAAGATAATTGACATAATATTTGAGTGTGTCCGTAAGAGTGCTCAGTGTTAATTGCTCTTTGAACTAGTCTTTTATAATTATATTTTACTAATACTTTAAATGTAAACTGTATGTTATATATTTTAAAGTACAAGTCTGTTGATTTTCTTTTTGTGTTGACGTGATATTCATGTTTGGTATTTTATTATAATACATTACTGTGAAAAATATCTTTTAGTCCGATTACTTAATATTTCTGACTTCAGAAAGTCGAATATGCAATATTAAATTATATAAACTTCTTTGATATCCGAAGAAAATAACAGAAAGTTTATTTGATATTCACGAACCAACATCAAGACAAGACAGTCATTTCTGAGCCTCAATGGTGCTTTTATTGTCAAACGTACATAATGTATGGTTGCTGCTGTTGGTTAGTACTGAATGTCGTGAACGTGACCTATAATCTTGAATAATATATTTGTCAAAGGTAAAAATGCAAGGGCCATATCGCGGGTCGGCACTCGGCTAGCGGCGCGTGTTTCCTGCTCGTGCGCGGGGCCCCGTCGAGGAAGGGGCACGCATCACGCACACAGTGTTACCTATATACAGGTTGAGCTTAAAATTCAGGGGCAAAAAAATACATCGGATTTTTTTAGTTTCATTAAGTTTGTCACAACCGAAACGAAGTTCTCTATTTGCGATGTGGTTAATAGGTTTTTTTAAGGAGTCACAAACCAATATGGGGTAATGAGATTACCCATGATTATGCTTGTCCCATTAAAACTTTATTTCTATTTTCTATTGATGAAAATCTCTGCTTTTACTCAAATGATTTTGAAAAAGTAGGTTTTTGATTTTAAATCCGACTTATTATTTTTAAATTTATGTTAATTTTATGCAGTGTAAGTGTGCTTAAATAATACGTGCATGTATATTATCTTCACGCCAAATTCCTTGATAGGGTAGGGAATATTTAGTGCACGTCTTGATCTTTATAGCTGACTAACTTTATCCACATTTACTACTTTTATACAATGACCCAGGATTTGGAGAGTTGTGACCCTAGGATACTAATATTTAATGAATATCGAAAATTCGGAATGGGCAAAGCCGAATTTGATGATCATCAATTGTTACAGAGCTCCGTAAATATAAATAATCTTTTTATATTTGCTGTTTTTTCATCAAAGAAATCTAACAAGTTTGATAAAAAATTTAGGTTGCTGCAACAAATGAGACTTTCTTGTGCACTTAGGTAGATAAACATACCACACAGTATATCCTCAATTTCACTCCTAGAATTCGGAATTTAATGCAGCTTGTTTGTATTAAATTGATAGTTTAAAACCTGCGTAGAAATAATTAACTACTATTGTTTTTTCATTCAAAATAAAACAGATACTAACCTACCTTAGGCAAGTCTTTTCGACTCATATACCACGACATAATATGTACTGTGCATAAAATAGAGTATACTTTATAGAAAACATTTCGTACCAGTGAATTAAAAGTAAAAAGTAAAGATAAAGTATCTTTACGCCCATATCCCTGAAGAGGTAGGCAGAGGCACAACCAGTCCCACAATGTGATAAGGTGGCAAGTTTATCGTTAACCGGGCACATACCCCATCCCGAGCACCATTTTTTTTTAAAAATTGGAAAACCCAAATTTTCTTTTTCTTGCCCGTACACGCGATTCGAACCCGGGACCTCATGCATTCAAGTAAAATATCTGAACCGCTAGACCATAGAGGCAATTAATTAAAATTATCAAATAACTTAGACAGATCAGGGTATAGATTACGTTCGGTAAGTTACGTGTCGAAATCTATGGTCATCATACATTTTTGGTCTAAAATAGAGTTTCTCTTAGTTAGCAACAGAGGCGCTGTTCAAAGTTTTCATACAAATAATTTACAGAGACGGTAGCGAGTATAGTGAACTTGACAAGCCGTAAACTCATGGTAAGGGCACAGTACTATTAAACTACATAGATCACGTTAGGGACGCGACTCGTTTATTGCTTTAATTCACGACAAGAAAATTGTGTCCGTCCAGTACATATATTTGAAGGTTTAAGATTTGTTTCTACTTCTTAAAAACCTTGAACATTTCAAACATTTGACGCTTGGATATTTATGTATGCACGGAAGTGAAATAAAATAAACAACCTGTAGATTATTTAGGTTTCGAAGCACGAATAGTGTGAACACATGGATTGTTTTGTTTGTACCTTACCAACAAGACTTGTGGTGAAAGAAATAATAGTTGACACGCTTAACCATGACTTACATTCTATTAATAAACGTGATCGTAAATACTATAGCTTAAAAGGCTTCGATTATCGACGAGAAATATTGTGTGTAGGTGTTTCTATATACATGTAGTTGTATTTCTGTGTCTAAAAACCGGCCAAGTGCGAGTCGGTTTCGTATTATCATCTAAGCCCCCCTTTAAGCCCTTTTTGAGTTTTTACCCTTTGGGTACGGAACCCTAAAAAGGAGGGGGTTTTCAGTTCTACTACGTTTTTTTAATATTTGTTACGCAATTACTTCGTCAATGGCCAACCTATTTTGATAAGTCTTTTTTAGAAGGACAGGTCATGACTCAAGTTTCCGAGGTGGAGGAAAATTTTGAGGATTATCAAGTGAAATTCCAAAACTGCTAGAATAAGAAGTAAAAGTAAGTACATTCACGCCCATATCCCCTTAGAAGTAAGCAGAGGCACAACCCGGGCACCCATGACTAGCCAGACACTAAGTCACACAATGTGATAGGTGGTAAGCCTATCGCCAACCGGACACATATCTAATTCCAAGCACGGTTATTTTTTTAGAAAATTGGAATAAGCAAATTTTCTCTTTATTGTCCGACCCGGGAATCGAACCCGGGACCAACACCTTGACCGCTAGACCACAGAGGCAATACTGTTAGGATGTTGATAAATTTTATTTGGGACCATTTCGGAAACATTATCTTTCAAAAAAGAAAGATCAAATCGCGACGTTGTACCCAATGAAATAGTTGAAGTCGGTTTTTCTAGTTTTACAGAGCTTAATTATCCGTACAATAAATCGTTATTTAGTTTATATCACAAATTATCAGACACTCTTTAAAGAATATGCTATTAATTCCCTTAATAAAAATAATAAAGTTAAAACAAGGGATAAACTAAGCAAAGTTTTGATTTGTTAAAGGACAAAAGATCCTGACACACAAACTTTCAAGAGGAATCTCAGGAAAAGCTTTACAAAGTTCCGAAGTAGTGAAATGTTTCTTGTAGATAATTTGATTTGCAAAAACTTTATCTAAACAATTTAATCATACAAGTCAGAAAAGTTTATTTGACGGAGTAAATAAATTCCAATCATAATATGGCTAGACGGAAATCTCGGAAAATGTTATAATCTAGTTGCTACATATTCGCAACATTTTACTAATAAATGGTTTTTTCGTTAGATATTTTCGTTAGTTAGTCCTTCCAAATATAAAATGTGCTTCTACACTGATTCGTTTTTGTTATCCTTAAGATTTGCTGCTATTACAAGATAAATATCTACTGTTTTTCCGCAGTCAAAACTTCCTATTATTGTGTTCCAATTTAAAAGATAAGGTAAGTTATTAATTAACTTTTGCATGAGGCTTCACATTAGAGTGAGATAGCAGACAGTCCACATTTGGGGTGCTGTATTTGTGTGTTCCAAAGATAATATAATCACATCTTAGAGTGTTCTTGACGTTGAAGTCCATCGTTTTATTTTCCTCTTTATCGCAATTTTAAATTTTATATTTTTTTTTGCTTTGATACCTACTAAGTTAGTAAGACCGCCTCTGCGGTTTAGCAGTCTGACGATAGATTTGATTTCTTTAGGTCCCAGATTCATTTCCCAGGTCTATTTTCTAAAAAAACTGACTTTGTGTGGAGTTAGAAAGTCAGTGGGTACCAGGTTGGCGATAGAGTTGCCACCTATTACATTGTAAGACTTAATGTTTCCAGCTAATTGTAGTTTGGTCTGCTACAGGCAAAGAAAGATCAGATAAGTTTACATCACACAAATCTTCACGCCTAAGTCCCTTACAGTAGACATACTTTTTACCCTAGGGTGCCGAGTAGGCAGAGAATATCGAGTGCCAAATGACACGTTCAGCGTAAACCTACCTAACTTCCTCTATATTCATTCCCTTCCCTTACCAACGCACAGGTTTCCTACAAAATCCGAGCTATATTTTGATCGCAGAATGTCAACCTAGGTCTCTACGGGTTTACCAACGACTTTCGCAAATAAGCTTACTAATAACGTAATACGTAGCAGTGTACAGTTATGTCATGGGTACATGGTCATGTAGAAAATTAACTCACCTTTGTTTTGTGTTCATGATGGCGGATTTCCACATTTTTTTAAGTTTTATTAAGGTGCCGTTAAGCTGTTATACGTAGGATTTTAATAAGCTGCAAATCTGACAGAGGTACAAATTTAGAGATTGGCATGTAAATCTCGTTTCAATTGATGCAGCCGTTTCGGAGATTTTCCGGAAGATACAAAATGTTCCCGTGTTAGTCCAGGTCTGCTGAGTAGAATAAACTACCTGTCTCTGCACAGACAAGTCGTAAGAGGCAAGCAACTTTTTTAGGAGGCATATAATTCATATAATATAATTAAAAAATAGGTCATCCCTGAGAAAACCACTGGTGGAAGAATGCTGTGCAGCAACTTGCCCGCCTTACATGTTGCTACCGCTATACTGACTCATGTCATATTCCGGTCCGGAGGATAGGGTACCAGTAGATTTGTACAATAGGCCTGACATCCCGGCTACAGGAGAACGACACACCTGTAACATCTATGGTGTCTATAGGCCACGGTTATCTATTACCATCAGGATAGCTGTGTGCTTGTTCGCTCAGTTCTAACATAAAAATATCGGCTTGGTAGTCTAAGGGTCTGGCGTCGGACTTGACTTCTTGAGGTCCGGGTTCGATCCCCGGGTCGGACGAAAAACATTATTAGAAAATGTACATTTTCTATTCTCTTATGAAATAATGTTGGCCGGGATTGGATAAGTGGACGGTAGGCGACAGGGTAGCCACCTGTCATATTGTGGGACTTTAGTGTCTTCGGCTACTCATGAGTGCCCTGGTTGTGCATCTGCAAACGCATTCGGGGATATGGGCGTAAAGATACATAATAAAAAAGAGACAGTAAAAAAAGTAACCAATTTTAATATACACTTAGAAATAAGGAAAGTAAGAAGCAATGTACCGAAAGGTTTTATTCCACATATATTACGAAAAAGCTGATTCTGTGGATAGGTATGACGTATAATAATTAATACGAATGTTTCTGGGTAATAAATTTTGTATAAGTATAAAGAAGTTAGACAAGTGAGTTTGAAAGTAAAAACGAAATAAACTTATGCATATTTATTTAGTTTGTTTTATTGTAACAGTTTTATTTACTAATTAAACATTACAATACAAGTTTGGCCTACCACAACAGTTGGTAAAATATAGATCAGTACTAAGATAGTAAAATTAACAAACAATCTTTAATCATTGTTACTGTGAATTGATAAATTGAAAATTCAACTATAAAATAATCTATTTGATTATAAAATGTTCTAAGGATTATAAAAAATAATTAAATTACAGATTAATGGTTGATTGGTCTGAGGCACATTTTAAGTTTTTTTATGAATTATTTTTAAAGACGGTGGTTTACACCGAATCGTCAGTGGCCAAGAAGATAGACTTAAAATGAACTAAATGTAAGAAAATTAAATACTCGTAGTAACTAGCATAACAACGGCTAGTTACTACGAGTATTTAATTTTCAAATTTTTTAATAACGTTTAAAATTCATAATATTCAATAAACCTCCGACAAAACCTTTATGTAAAAAAGCTAAGAACTATACCAATCATGTCAGCTTTCAAACGAAAATTTGCATCAAAATCAATCCATTCATTTAAAAGTTATGCCACAGAGAGATACACACATACACTCCCACTTTTTAGGTTCAATAAATATATTAATAAAGAATCAAGGTTTTTTGTAGTTCTCTCTAAAGGTACATATCTTTTTGACAACCACATAGGTAAAGAGAAGAAAGCTGGACAATCTCCCTCTTTATCGAATAGTTGCCGATTACGAGTTCGCTACAACTACGATAGTGGCCGGGACCAACTAGGACTCGCTGACTAAAAACATCCCCAAATTAACTAAACTTTGCTTAACTCCCCCGTGTTGGTCCGGGCTCCTTTGTAGAATAGACCATCTGCCTTCCTGTGCCAGGTAGCTCGTAAAAGGCGAGCATAGGCTTGCCGTCACTAACACCGTGACATCTGACTAGGTGGTAGAGTTTCGCAGCGACTCACCCGGATTGGTACCACCGCCTTACCTATTCCTGCCGCCATAACGTCATGACGTGTTCCGGTTCGGAAGGTAAGGTAGCCGGTAAACTTACTTTTGCTCGAGGCCTAACATCCCGACTTGTGGTTGGCAACGCACCATTACCACCTTTGGTGTCTCTAGGCGGCGGGAATTTCTTACCATCAGGAAATCCGTCTGCTAGTTTGCCTTCCAATGTCATAAAAAAAAAAAACTGAATTTTGATGTCAAAAGTCAAGGGATTAGGTCTACGTTGAAAAAAATTTATTTAAATATTTGGAAACTCAAATTCTAATCCGATTCTTATTTAAAGTAATGAATCATATTGTGTAATATTGTGTAATATGTAGAGTTATCTGATTATTTATCCTTGCACCAAACTATTAGCAAAATTATTTAGCCGACTATTAACGTCTGCTAATAATGAGCTGTCTTTGTGTACAAATCCACACGTGGCAATAAGCGCCACTAGCCACTTATCCCCAGATGTTTCTACCTGCTCGTCTGGCATTTTTTGTATTTTACCGATCAATTGAAATTATGAATGGAAAAAATACAATATTTGAATACGTGACGGTATCAATGCCAATATACAAACATATACACATAATCTTTTGTCATTGTAAAATTTACGAAACCGTAACACTTTTGATGTAGTTTTTATTTACGTTATACACATAGACCAAGTTATATTAAAAAAAATATCAACGAGTTCCACTCCATGAGTCCCAGCAGAAATTAAAACTTTAACGATGTGCATTTTTGAATGGATATTCAATTTTTTTTATGATAATGGAAGGCAAACAAGTAGACGGATTTCCTGATGTTAAGAAATTTACGCCGCCTAGAGACACCAAAGGTGATAATGGTGCGTTGCCAACCTGAGGCCGGGATGTTAGGCCTCGAGCAAAGGTAAATTTACCGGCTACCTTAGGTACCCTCCGAACCGGAACACGTCATGACGTTATGGCGGCAGGAATAGGTAAGGCGGTGATACCAATCCGGGCGAGTCGCTGCGAAACTCTACCACCTAGTCAGATGTCACGGTGTTAGTGACAGTGACCTATGCTCGCCTTTTATGAGCTGCCTGGCAAGGAAGGCAGATAGACTATTCTACAAAGGAGCCCGGACGTACACGGGGAATTTTGCAGTCAGTAACCAGTATAAAAGTACCTACTTACTATCATTTATGTAGTAAAATACAACATTAATTTAATCATTTGTTCGAGAACAAAAGAACGTGTATTTAGCCCTTTACGTTGTATATGTGTCATAGCTAGCTAGATAAACGCTAATCGAAGTATGAAACGCGGAGACAAAATAAGATGGTTTTAATCTTCCTTTATCTTTAGTATTTCTGGTCAGGTCACGTGTCCTAATGCGAGTTTATATTTTTTTACCCTTCACTTAAAGTGCATAATGCTGTTGAAGATGTTCTTACTTTGAAATTCAAAAAAGGTTAGGTTTTCTTCTTTTGTATTCAGATTTTACAGATTTTACCTCCCTGTCCATTGTCACACCGTAAAATTTATTAAACCCTCTTTCTTCTCCTACCGTATATGCACCTAATTGTTCAATAAATTATTATATTTTTTCATGTACATTATGATAGTGAATAAACAGCGGTTCCCTGAATATAGGCTATTTTTCATAAGAATATAGAAAAAGTTTTTTGCAGCACTGAATAAATAGACCTGGAAAAATTATGCCAATTGATATAATACCGAAGTAAGCAAACAATATACTTGCATTGTATGTGTTAAAAACGATACCAATACATAGAAATATTTAGCTGGATACCAGTATAAATCTACTAAACATACAGACACGAAAATAAAACCACCAGTTTATCGCACAAATGCGTGCCCGTAGGGAATCAAACCCGACTCCTGCGGTTAGTCGGTGGAGTTAGGCGTGAACGCTAAAGCATCATTCAGACGGTTGTAATCACGCCTTCCACAGAGGTGACCTTG
>NJDD01004810.1:0-11750 GCA_002245505.1 Calephelis nemesis | reverse complement strand
TTTCTACCTGCTCGTCTGGCATTTTTTGTATTTTACCGATCAATTGAAATTATGAATGGAAAAAATACAATATTTGAATACGTGATGGTATCAATGCCAATATACAAACATATACACATATTCTTTTGTCATTGTAAAATTTACGAAACCGTAACACTTTTGATGTAGTTTTTATTTTCGTTATACACATAGGCCAAGTTATATTAAAAAAAATATCAACTAGTTCCACTCCATGAGTCCCAGCAGAAATTAAAACTTTAACGATGTGCATTTTTGAATAGATATTCAATTTTTTTTATGATATTGGAAGGCAAACAAGCAGACGGATTTCCTGATGTTAAGAAATTTACGCCGCCTAGAGACACCAAAGGTAATAATGGTGTGTTGCCAACCTGAGGCTGGGATGTTAGGCCTCGAGCAAAAGTAAGTTTACCGGCTACCTTAGGTACCCTCCGCACCGGAACACGTCATGACGTTATGGCGGCAGGAATAGGTAAGGCGGTGATACCAATCCGGGCGAGTCGCTGCGAAACTCTACCACCTAGTCAGATGTCACGGTGTTAGTGACGGGAAGCCTATGATCGCCTTTTACGAGCTGCCTGAATCCATTAAAGAATAAGTATTATTTATTCATCATCCTTGTTACTTGTTTCGTAATAACTAATATTGTGACGTGACTACTAAACATTTGCCGCCAATTTACTGTTTATAATCAAGTGCGAGCTACTCTCCGTGAAATGACTAAGAAATGTTTATGCAGCCTAGAAACACTACCCACGTTTGAACCGAACAATAACCTTCGTAAATGTAATATGTGTTACTACTACGTGTATAAACTTTACGAATATTTAATTATCTGCCCCGTTTTTTATATAGTACTATGATCAAAGGTTAGCAAATTTTGGGTCTGATATTGATTGAGCTACAAACATTTTATTTTTATATTGAAAAATGTTACCTCGTGTTGGCCCGAGCTCTTTTGCAGAATAGACTTTTCTGTACCAGACACCTCTTAAAAGCGTGCGTAGGCTTAAAGTCACTAGCACCGTGACATCTGACTAGGTTGTAGAGTTTCACAGAGACTTGCCTTGATTGGTACCACTGCCTTAGCTATTCCCGCTGCCATAACGTCAGCGCTTGCTGTTAACGTGTTCCGGTTCGGAGGATAAGGTACCCGGTAAACTTGCTATTGCTTGAGGCCTTACATCCCAGCCTAAGGTTGGCATTGCACCATTGAATTTCGTACCATCATAAAATCCGTCTGCTTGATTGCCTTCCAACATCATAAAAAATCATTACTTGGTTAGTATGTGTGGCTATTAGTCCCTATTGGTATGTAAAACGCCGAAATTGTAATAATTGTAACAGAAGGGGGATTCATGTTAATATTTTGAGGCATTCTAGAGGGAAGAATAAAATAATTTAACAAATTCTACGTCAGTCAAATTCAAAATGGCGGCCTTTAAACGCTATCATAAAAATAAATAATCAAAGTTGACAATGTTGTGCTTTTCTTTCGATTTTTCAAAACATGTTATCAGATTATTCACTTGACTGTTAATCTCTGCGAAGTATAGCAAGTATAAATCGTGTGGCTACTGTACTTGGCTCTTAAAATTTCTGTGGAACTTTGATAATTATTAAAAAAAGTTAAAATAAGAAAATTTGCTTGTGGGACTAGGTACAGGGCATAAAGTTTCCCTTGACAGCTAGTCTATACTTTTGTTACCAAGTTTGTATTTAAGAAAGCCAGTTTTGTTTTATTAAACCGAGAACTCGAGAACTGTGGAACTCATTTTGACAATAACAATACATAAAATACACGTAGCTATAACTTTTGTGGTCCAATTGTCTAGTGTTAGCGATGACTACATGACGTTCCGCGTTCAGTTCCCGGTTCAAGCAACACCAAAATGTTTTTAATTTTCTAAAAAACACAGCTTTTGTGTCATAGAATAAATACCCTTTTAGTAGGTAGTTGGCAGGTTTGCCTCCTATGTCATTGTGCGACTAACTGACACACTCAGAGACTTCAAATATTTTGTAATCCTAATTCTTATCCTAATAATATCATTAATGCGAAAGTTTCTATGTTTGTTTTTTCGTTTGTTACTCCTTCATGCAAAAACTACTGAACCGGTTTTCAAGAAATTTAGTAAACACATAGAGGGTAACTTGGGTGAACACATAGGACAGTTTTATCCCGAAAAAATGTTCCTGTGGGGCCATTAACCACGCGGACAACGCCGCGGGCAACAGCTAAACACTCATAAAGTCGTCCTTCTAAACATAACTTATCGATAGATTAAATATTTATTGACGTCTCTAAGTGCGGCAGTAAGTGAACTTTTCACTGATCGTAGGTTTTTTTATGTGACAAATCAGCGAAGAAACATACGGCTCTCCTGATAATGAAGAGAAAACCGTTGCCTATGTTGGCACCGTGGATCTGTTTGTTAAAAGTGCGTCACTGTCTTGTGAGCGTGATGGCAGGCCTGTTATGCCCATAGATAGGGCTGCCGGTAGACTTTTACTGGCTACCGACTGGCAGGGCCAGTCTATTCTTCTCAGTGGATCTGCACCATCACCAGGATGCTCTAGTTGTTCCTCTGCTATCTATACGGGGCTATAGGCTTGAAGACTACGTACGTACTTATAGATGTTATTGTAAGTATAATAAACACACAGATCCATAAACATATGTAAATATTGCACCACACACGCCTACCCCTGTCGGGAGTCGAACTCGAACTTCACGGATCACCAATCATCCGTGAAGGCCTGTACGTTAACCTCTTGAATACTGAGACAGTAATAATGTATATTTAAACCGTAATATACTTCAGTATGAATGTTTGTCTCCTAACTTCTTAACAGCTAGACCCATTTGGTTTAAATATACTCGTAGTATGTATGTGGAGGAATTCCTAAGTGACTACAAAAAAAAATTTGACCCGCTAGGTGGCGTGTTGTCGGCGTATTACCATACTAAGGCAATATCAAGTTCGTCATGTCAGCTGTTTTAAGATAACATGTTAACATCATATTTAAAAAGTACTTTCTCGTCCTTCATTCGAAATCTTATGCAGAGGTATAATCAGGGTACTTACGACTTGCCGAAGACCCTAAGTACCACGATGTGATAGGTGAAAAACCTATTGTAAAACGGGCTCATCCAATTCCAAACGTTTCTGAACTATAAAAAACTGTTTGGTTTACACGTGATGCGTTAGAGAATTGGATTAAAAACGTATCTTCAAGCCCATGCCCTCGAGGAGAAAGGCAAAGGCACAACCAGGGCACCCACGATTAGCCAAAGACTGCGACATTAGCCAAAGACACCTGATCTGATCCCGGGCAAAGGTATTTTAATAGAAAATTTAAAATACTCATTTTCAATTTTTTTTGTTGCGCGACCTAGGGATCTAACCCAGGACCTCAAGAAGACAAGTCGGGCGTTAAAGTAAATTCGAAACTCTAAACTACAGAGGCGATCGATTGGAGAATAATGTAGATTTATTTTATACAACACACAAAAACAAATATTTCAAATCACATTTTTTTTGTGCGGCCCGAAAATCGAAACCAGGTTCATGAAATCCAGCCCAGCAACACGGAGGACCACTAGATTACTGAGATGTTTTAAAATAATATTGTATCATCTACAGCCCAACAACAATTACCTTTAACTACATAAAGCCACATACATATAAATGATACCTACAGAATGGTATGAATATGTTCTCGGAAGTATACGTACTACTGTAACGTGGGAAGATATTGCGATGCAAATACGGAGTTCTCATTTCTCATCAGACGGATCAAGCTCTCGTTCTAATAACTCTTGAGTCAACAATAACAAAAGCTTTGAGACAACGAATGTAGGTTCAACTTGTTGAAAGATACGCATTTGTATAATGAAGATGTACTGTCTTAACTTTGAATATTGCATTCTTAAACTGTCTAATTTTTTTTCTTCTTGAAATGAAAACTTCTTTAGCGGCGTTGCGCACTTTTTTTGGAATGGGTAAAAACTTCTAAACTCGCGTTAGGATACGTGACCTGCTCAAAAATTTGTAAGATGGATGGAGAGTAAACAGCCGGCGCGGCATAGGAGAGAAAGTACCCCCCTCTCTTTCTACGGCGCGGCGAAAATGTATGCCTGCACCTGCTGTTTCGTTTACACGGCGCAGGGCGCTTGCGCGAATGTTAGCGTTGTCATGTTTGTGTACGATAGCGCAATAAATGAATATTGTATTCTACCACACAATTAATGGTACTTTCATACTGATAATTAAAGCAATTCGTGCAAGATTATTTCCTAATCATTCCAAATTACCAAATATTCACAACGTTAATATTCAAGTTTTCACTTCTGTCGGCACTCCCGGAGTGCAAGCCGTCTTTTTTATTGTAGAAATCTTTTCTCCTGGCAACAGCTAACACAACAAAAAATAATTAGCGAAATTAATTAATCCATTTAGGCGTAATGCGATGACCACGCGAAATGGGGATTAATTTTATTACTTGTATCTAATCGTATTTAAAGTCAACTAGACTCGAAAGATGTCGTGTTAAAAGTCCTTAACTTGGATTTTTTTTCTCTTGACTGAACAGAACTGAACAATATAAAATAATTAGCAAAATTGGTTTATTCTTGTATAGAGTATATATGTAGATATGTATGTATGTAATGTCCCAGTTCCACTCGGCAGTGCTATCTTATCTAAATTTTTTTAAATAATCTAAGCTACCCGTTGTAAGACTTATGTTTTAATTTCAATCTTTAGTTATGTGTATTTCAAATTTTATCGAAATCGATTAAGCGGTTCAGACATGAAAGAGCAACAGACAGACGGACTTTTGCAGTTGTATTAGTCTGGGTTTTCAGTTTATAAGTGAAAAAAAAAAACAAATAGATCGATATAAATGTATAGTAACGTGACCTTCGTGGTATCCGCCATTTTGTGTATATGTTAGTCATGGGTACGATCATATAATTTAATATCCATTGTCTGTACATTGATTTTGAATAATTAATCTAACTATAGTTTCAATTATAGTGATTGTTGGCTTTTGACTATAACAATGCCAATTATCTTAAGTAATGCAATTGTAATACCATTGCTTTACAGACTGATTTAAGGTAAGTCTTATTAAAAAAAATGTTAAGAATCGTTTTAAAAATGTCTTAAAAAAATCTTACAAAAAAAACTAAAATATAGCTATATTTTGTTACTATTATTTTATTTTAGAAGACGTAAAAAAGAGAATCAAAGCCAACCCTAAATTTAAGAATACGACTACAGAATTCTTTAATTAAGTAAATGAGATTAGTTAAAAAAAAGATCATAATAATATAAAAAATATTTATGTGCTTTTGACTGCTATGGAGATAAATATATACTGTCGAAAATTTGTTCTCTATCCTGCCTAATAAATTTATTATAAAAAGTAGTTAGTCAAATATGTTATACACGGCTTCGCTCACGTAGTAGTTTATATATTTACTAATTATAGGCCATTGATAAGGACTTTCATACATACTTTCGACCCCTATTTCATCCTCTTAGGGGCAGAACTTTCAGAATCGCTTAAATAGGTATCTACTCATTTTAACAAGAAACCGAAAAATAAAGTTTCATGCTTCTTTTTCTATACAAACTTTCAACTTCTATTTCACTCCCTTAGTGGTAGAATTTTTAGTGGGTATCTATTTCATGGTGGTCTAATAGTTTTTGCTTGGCGATTATGAATCAGTCAGTCAGGACAAGTTATTTTATATATTGTATAGATTATACATGTATGATATACGGTAGGTATACGGTAAACTAAGGCAAAATCTTACTCGGGTGTTTAAATTGTTTAACTTTTCAAGAACATTCCATCAGAAACAAGAATAAACTTTGACAAATTTAATTGCTATTGATCTGGACAATGAGGTGTAGGTACTTTTCAATGACACAGGTACATACAAACATAAAAAAAATAAACCAAATTACATACTTACTAATTTTGATTTCATTATATTAGTTATACAATTAAGGAGTCGCTTAAAAGAAAGAGATTCTCAATTCGATTGCATTTTTTATGATATTGATTAAAGCAGACAGATTTTTGACGCCACCAAGAGACACCAAAGGTAATGTTGGTGTATAGCCAAGCTGAGGCCGGGATGTTAAGCCTCAAGTAAAAAGTTTACCAGCTATCCTAACCTGCGAACTGAAACACGTCAACGGCAAGCGCTGACGTTATGGCGGCAGGAATAGATAAGCCGTTGGTACAAAACCAGGCGAGTCGCTGCGAAACTTTACCACCCAGTCAGATGTCATGGTGTTGGTGACGGTATGCTTACATTTTACGAGCTGCCTAGCAGGAAGGCAGATGTTTTATTCTGCAAAGGAGCCCCGGTCAACACGGGGAGAATATGTATGATTTTTTTTGTATATTTAATGTACTATTACTCGGCCAATATCCAACCGATTGTGATTTTTTTTTTGAAAGATAAGCAATGATTTCCAAGTAGTCCCGTATTAGTTTTATCATGAACCGATTAGTGGTTTTTGAGTTATACGTAACTAGCTGTTTCCTGCTGCTTCCCCCGCGTTTTCACAGAAACCCGTAGTGCGATCGGGATTAAAAGTAGCTATTAAGTTATGTATGTTAATTGAGGTCACAATCTATCTATCTGTGTTCCAAATTTCAAAAAAATCCATTTCGCCATTCGCGCATGAAAGAGTAACAAACATCCATACATACTAACAAACTTTCGCATTTATAATATTAGTAGGATAGTGTACACATATTCCACGTATTTCGACGACCTCATATCAAGTATAAATCAAAAACTAGTAGTAGGATGTTGATAAAATGCATGTGGAGCCGTTTCAAATACTTTTGCTAACTTTCGAAAAAAGAATTATCGAATCACTCTATGGTGCCTACTGAAATACTCGTAGTTGGTGTCGGTTTTTGCAGTTTTACTACAATCGCCAATACAATTTATTTAATCGCCGCTGTGGTCGAGCGGTCCGGGTGTTGGACTTGACTGCATGAGGTCTCGAGTTCGAATCCCGGGTCGGCCAACAAAAAGAATATTGGATTTTTCCAATTTTCTAATAAAAAAAATGTTGGTCAGGATTGGAAATGTGCCTGGTTGGCGATAGGCTTGCCACCTATCACATTATAAGACTTAGTATCTTCGGCTAGTCGTGGGTGCCCTGGTTGTGCCTCTGCCTACCTCTTCGGGGATATGGGCGTGAAGATACTCTTACTACATACATACATATCTTCATGCCAAGTCCCTAACGGGGTAGGCATCGAGTATCGTTTAGTACAGCAGTATGTTTCTATGTTTATACGTTTTATTTCTAATCAACAGATATTTCTAGCAATAAAGAATTATCAAAGCTGAAAAAACATCACTAATGTTAACGAAATATTCTGTTAATTGGTTGAAAATACTATGCTTGCTACCATTTTTCGACCGACATCAATCTCTTATATATTTTTATATATGTAAATCGACTTCTCTATCATTTTTGAATCTATTAAAATACATTTGTTTTTTTGAAAAAGCGCCAAGTTTGAATCTGACGGTAGTATACCAAGAAAATAAAAAAAAATACTCAATTTTATGTACTTTAGTGGTACATAAAATTGGACTCCCTTTGAATGCTTAAAAAACTCATGCCGTTAGTTTTAACGTATATAAAAATGAAATACTAAAGTGCATCTTTAAATTTAAAATCGCTATTTCTAGTAAAATTGTCAGTCACAAAAGAACCCGTTTTAACATTATACTAGACACATAAATTCAAGTTTGATATCAGGACACGTTTGTTCTTCATTTGTAATGGGATAGATAAGTAAATGTTATACCTACATACCTATCTACCTTCTACATTTGGCGACGATATTCACTGTTGTTGAATTTAGCTCACTATAATATTATGGACATAATATCCTATCCTATTAATATTATAAATGCGAAAGTTTGTATGTATGAATGTATGGATGTTTGTTACTCTTTGGTATGTAGGTAGCTGAAGACCCAGAATAACATATAGGCTACTTTTTATCCCGGAGTTCCCGCGGGATTGGGACTTACGCGGGTGAAACCGCGGGGCGCAGCTAGTCATATATATATATATATATATATTTATTTATTTAAGGACCTTTCCTATCTACTACCTTTTCTTCCAATACATAGATTCACGTGTGAACTTAAACAAGCAATAATGGAAAGTCTATTCTATCAATACCATAAGTTTGTATGTTTGTTTGTTACTCTTTCACGCAAAATACGTGAACTAATTTTCATGAAATTTGGCACACACGTAGAGGGTAGCTTGGATTTACACATAGGATAGTTTTTTTTATCTTAAAAATGTTCCTGTGGGGCTATTAAACACGCGGGCAATGCCGCGGGCAACTGCTGGTTACATATATTGTGTCTATAGGCTACAAGTGTCTCTTACCATCAGGACTCAGAAGAACCGTGTTTGATATAATATCATGCGTTAGTTAATTGAAGTAAAATGCTAATACGGTTTAAAATACTCGTACTATAGGAAGAGGGACAGATCTTAAGATAATTACATACACGCCATCTGTATGCACAAAGATGGAAATGGTGAGTTCTGATTTCATAAGTACCCAAAACTAATGTTTAACTGAAATTGTAAGATATGTTGGTCCGGGCTCCTTTGCAGAATAGACCATCTGCCTTCCTGTGCTAAGCAGCTCCTTAAAGGGCGAGCAAAAGCTTACCGTCACTAACACCGTGACATCTGACTAGGTGGTAGAGATTCGCAGCGACTCACCCGGATGAGTACCACCGCCTTACCTATTCTGCCGCCATAACGTCATGACGTGTTCCGGTTCGGAGGGCAAGGTGGCCGGTAAACTTACTTTGGTCAAGGCCTAACATCCCGGCCTCAGGTTGGCAACTCACCATTACCACCTTTGGTGTCTCTAGGCGGCAGGAGTTTCTTACCATCAGGAAATCCGTCTGCTTGTTTGCCTTCCAATATCATAAAAAAAAATATTTTTGTCCTACCAAACTAGGGTTAGATATAAATAACTAAGCCCTTTGCGGAAGTAAGTTTACTGTATCTTTTTTAAGTGAGAGGTCAGAAAACAGCACACGGCCTTTTAATGGTAAGAGAAAGCAGTGATCTATAGACATTGTAGATGTTACAGGTGCATCGCTGTCCTGTGACCGAAGTTTTAATCCTGTTGTGCAAGTCTACCGGCTACCCTACCCTCCGGGCTGGACGAAGAACGACAGTAACAAGCACGGTTATAGTAACAGGAAAAGTTGGCAGTGCTCGCCCGTATGATCGTGTTTCCTTTAAAAACATACGCAATAGATTAGGCAATTACAAACATTACACAGTTCACAAGTATGGTGTTTATTTCTAAGATAAGCAAATTTGTAGCTAAATACTTTATTTGGTGATAATATTCACGGTTGAATGCTTATTCTACGTTTTATCAGCTCGGTTACCTGGAAACTTTTACTTACCAACATATATCAGATAAGAATAGTATAACACCATTATTTGCAAACGATGTTTTTGCTTCTTGGAATTACTTTTTCCGGTTGTTTCAGTTAAAATATTAGAAGTATACTGATTTTTGTGTACTTCTAATATTTTAATATACGTTATTTATAAACCTCAATGATTAAAATGTTGGGTTATGATTTTATTCATACGTTATTATTATTTATATTTTCGCATTGACAACAGTAAGATAAGAAAAAATTGAAGATTGATTGGTATTGTATGTATGGTATTGGTATGTATTGGTGTAGAAATGAAAAATTTCATGTTTCGTTGGTTTGGTATGTGGAAAAAATGGCAGACGAAAGATTGACAAAACAAATATACCTACAATGCGAATGTGGATGGCCGTAGGTACCAGGAGAACCTAGTGTGATATTTCACGACCAAGCCGCTGGGGTATTATCTAAGGGTAGTTGTCACGAGTCTTTATGTGTACTCCTTAAAAGACATTCCAGACGACTGTAAACACGCCTTCCAACAAAGGTGACCTTGGAGGAAACTTTGTTTCCATCTTCTGTTATTTTGAAATTTATTTTAAATCCACGATCCAGACGGATGCAAACCAATATTGACGAGTGTTTTATACCGTTTAGAACCGCTATAAAAGACTTGACGTCAAGGTATGTGTGTAGTATGTAAGTATAACTTTGTAAAACAGTCCCAGAACTGATGCTAAATGAAAGTTACAAGATGTTTATATCATGAACAGTCTTAAGTGACAGGATAATTGGTAAAGGCATCAAGTACGCACTCCCACGTCTACGTATACGGACATAATGACTGGATCATGATGATGTCACCCCTTAATGCGTCTTATCTGGAGCATTCACCATAACGTCAACTGCCAGTTTTCCGCAAATTATTCCTAGATCTTATCTTCTACAGAGTTTGTATATCGGTTACAAAAGTATCTTTACGCCCATACCCCTAAAGAAGTAGGCAGAGGCACAACCAGGGTATCTACGACTAGCCGAAGACACTAAGTCCTACAATGTGATATGGCAAGCCTATCGCCAAATCGCCAATCGGATACATATTAAATCCCGGGCGACGAAATTTTACTAGAAAATTAAAATACGTATTTTCTATTTGTTTGTTGCCCGATTCGGGAATAGAACCATAGACCTCAAGTAGTCAAGTCCGACGCGGGACCACAAGACCACAGAGGCGTTGTCAATTACAAAGTTCCATTAGGGACGTGCGTTTATTCAAAACTCTTCATAAACTTTTGCATTAGATGGTGGTAATTTTCTTGCGCACTCACTAAACTAATTTTAAGTTGTCGCTGTCTTCTTTCAACGAAAGAAACAGAAAGAGACAAAACACTTTTAGCGCTGTCAAATTAGACCGTACACGTCTTTTCTACAAACGTTTAAACTATTATCGGACTAATCTGACGTGTCTAAAACGTCCCGTCTCTTTTGTTTTTGTTTCATTTGAGAAAGATAGCATGCATCTAAAATAAGTTTAGTTTGTGAACAGTGGAATTACCACCAGTGTAGAAAGAAATGGAACACACATATGTATCATAATATATACATATGTACCTACATAGTATAAACATAGACGCTTTTCCTGCCTATCTCTATGTACGCTTAAATCTTACAAACTACGCAATGGACTTAAATGACCTTTTATTTAATATATAGAGTGATTCAAGAGGAAAGTTTCTATGTACATAATAACATAAAGTTTCTTAACTAAGAAGCTAGGACAGGCTACTAGAGTACAATATAACAAATTAGACAAAATAATAGACAGGAAAATATCTCTCTCACACTCACTGCATTGGCCGACAACGGACAACTACTTTGGCGGAGATACGCGAAAGGCGGCATGGTGAGATGCAGCGCAAGCTCTTGCCGTTTTCACGTCTATGTCGATCGCTCTCAAATGTTGCGACCCGGTATTTAATTTAAATTGTCCGGTACCAGGTCGCGACCCGGTATTTGGGAAACGCTGCTTTAGACTATATTATAAAAAAATATTATTAGTCTACAATGGAAGTAGAAGGTATAATGTATGATGTAGGAACTCATCGATTTGCCACATTGTCATAAGACACTTGTCCTTTTCCCATGGTTGCCTAGGATCTGCTCAGTAGTTTCCCCCGTGTTAGTTCGGGCTCCTTCGCAGAATAGACCATCTGTCTTCCAGCCAGGCATCTTGTAAAAGGCG
>NJDD01004808.1:5499-21712 GCA_002245505.1 Calephelis nemesis | reverse complement strand
AGTCACGGTCACCAGCCGCTTGTATCCAGCGACTCCCCGCGACTTTGACCAGGTCATCAGTCCACCGGGTGGGAGGTCGTCCAACACTACGTCCTCCGGTACGGAAGGATACTCGAGTCTTATATTTTTTTAATGTAATGTACATTGATTTGAATCGATTTCAAAAAATCCTTTTTTTATTTGAAACAACGATCTTCAGTGGTGAACTCTTTGCCACTGTATCTAGATATGTTGATGTCCTCTCAAGAAATAAAGGAAAAAATTTAATTTTTGTGTAAGTAGGTAATTTACGTAATGAAGTCAAAGTAGTTTTTTTTTTCAGTCCTACTGTGATTAAATTACTTGTACTAGTGGTCGCCCGTTGGTCAAAATTAGACGATAGTAAATTTTAATATCTTCTTGATAAGAATGCTATCTTCTTTCGCAAGATCAACTACTAAACTTTATGAATAGTTAGTGCGCGATATGTGATCTTTTATCGTTATCATGAATATATTTGTTTGTGTATGTCAAATGCATGGTAGTGTGGCTAAAGTTTTATTTATTGATTTTATGTACTTTATAAGCATTATAATTGAGAAATATTAGCGTTCTGCACTTCTTCTAGACATAAACTATAAGTGTGCCAAATTTTATGCTCCTGTGTGAACGCAATTTTCGTAAAAAGGGGTCCAAAGTTTTGGCATCACGTAACAATATTATGTAGATACACAGTACACACACAGTACAGTACAGTGAGCACAAAGCTTAGCCACCCTAGACATACACGACTGATTTAAGGGTTTTATCATATCACATGGAACTGATGTAAATGAAGCCATTTGACCCCGATTTTTCTTGCAGGGTTTTCAAGTCTCCGGTCTATGCAAGTAAGCCATAAACCACTAAGCCTTAAAAGCTAACGTAACTCATGCTTTCAAATAGATTCAGTCTGATTTATGAGCCAGATATAAAGAATTGGTAATCTTGGATCTACACCATCTACCTATTACTATTATTAATATATTACTATTAATATATAGATGAGCAATCAGGGAACAAGTTCACGAGTTCACTAATGTCACTGGAAAATCGTGTTCTATTGATAATACCTAAATGTACATGACCGACCGAATCATTATGGCGACAAGAATACTTATGTAACCAGAGCAATTTTTTGCACGGCACTTTTCCACCAGTGGTCTTATTGGTGATGACAAATTTAACCTATGCTCGCCTGTAACAATAGGTACCAATTTATTAGGCATATGGTTTAGTCTACTAAAAGACCCGGACTAACTCTGGGAATATACTTTTCACTATTATAAGAAGACTCAAATATTTGTTTCATTTGAGATTCTGAGTGTTTTCAATGTTAACCATATAACATTATAATTAGTGACAACAATACTATTAAAAAATATTATATTGCTGTATGTTTTTATTAATTACCTCTGGGAATATACTTTACATTATTATAAGAAGACCCAAATATTTGTTTCATTTGAGATTCTGAGTGTTTTAAATGTTAACCATATAACATTATAATTAATAACAGCAATACTAATTAAAATATTATATTGCTAAATGTTTTTATTAATTATTATGGATATTCAAATTTGTTGACATTCAATTTATCAGTTTAGTTTTTTCCTAGAAAATTGTCGTCTTACCACAGACACAATTCAACAATTGTTTAGCTAAACATTGTTTAAAGTTGATATCCAACTTATAACACGCTACACGTGGATCACGTGTCAGCATATTATTGGTTAAGAATCCAATTTTAGATACTGTTTAGTAAAACGCGTGTTCACCGAGCTTTTAATTTTTTTCTAACAAAACGTGTCTAGAGTGCTAAATTCATGTTCTCAATTTTCGGCACGTTTTGAGCATGTTCATGTCGCACTTTGCTTTAAAAATAAGTATTACATCTATATCGATATAAAATTTAGATACTAATGTCCGCACCTCTGAGTATGCTATATTTAAAACACTCGCACTTTTCTTGAAAATCACAAATTAACTAAAAACGGCAAGTACTCTATTTTTTATGTTAAATTTAATTTTGCTCGAGGTCTAATATCCTGGACTCAAGTTGGCAACGCACCATTACCACTTTCTGTATATAACTAATAAATAGCCTTCATCGGTAAATGGGCTAGCTCACACGGAAATAATTTTTCAAATCGAACTGGTAGTTACTAAGACTAGCACGCTCGAGCAAAGAAGCAAATAAACAAACTCTTCAGCTTTATATTATTAGTATGCCTGAATTCCTAAAACTCATAGTTTGAATTTCCCACAAAAATCCAAACATTATGACTTCGAGGAAATAAAATAAGGCAGCCGTCAAACTTACTTTTTGCTCAGATTGACAACGCACCATTCCACCTTTGGTGTCTCGCGGTAACGAGAATATTTTATCATCGGGAAATCCGTCTACTTGTTTGCATTCCAACATTAAAAAAAATAAAACCGGTAGGCTATTAATTACAAAGTAATAAATTATAAGTGATAAGTAAAACAGTACAAGTGTTTCTTTCTTTAAAATATGAATATTAAAAAAATATATAAATAATATTTACCTCTGTGGTCTAGCGGTCCGGGTGTTGAACTGGAGTGCATGAGGTCCCAGTTTCGAATCCCGGGTCGGCCAACAAAAAGAGAATTGGATTTTTCCAATTTTCTAATTTAAAAAAATGTTGGTCGGGATTGGAAATGTGCCCGGTTGGCGACAGGCTTGCCACCTATCACATTGTGGGACTTAGTGTCTTCGGCTAGTCGTGGGTGCCTTGGTTGTGCCTCTGCCTACGTCTTCGGGGATATGGGCGTGAAGATACTTTTTTTATTTACCAATAATTTACTCTAAGTCCAACATTTTTAAATAATAATTCCATTTTTAAAATCCAGACTAAAAGTAGAACATAAGCATCGGCAATCGGAAAATGGATCCACTCTGCGTGTACCTATTCGATCTCATGCATTTAAATTCAGAATTAGTGAAAGCGTTGGCCGCAGACGGACTTTTTCCAAGGTAAGCAAAGGCTCCTTTTAAATTCCTTACCAATTTCATTGTAAACTTGATTGATTTAATGGCTGTTGGAAAACGAATACCTACAGATTTTTAATGAAATATTTTAGCTGGGCGCTGATTTTAATTACTTTTCGTAAAGGCTTAAAAACCATTTTGCATAATTGGAGATTATAATGTCTCAGTAGTATCGAATTTTTTGTTATTTGGGAATGGTAATTTTCTTTAATTTTTTCGGTAAAAGTAATATTCATTGGCCAACACTAATTAATGGATTTAAAAGTTTTAATCGTTACATATAACTAGCAGCCCGCCCCGCCTTCGCACGGTTATGAAACCTTCCTCTTCAATTGCTTTATTTATTAAAAAAACCGTATCAAAATCCGTTGCGAAGTTTTAAAGACTTAAGCTTACAAAGGGACATAGGGACAGAGAAAGCGACTTTCTTTTATACTATCTAGTGATATAGCTTCCAAATGCGAATTCATTCATCTGTACGTACTGTAGTCTTTGCGTTATTCTAATGTACAATCTATGTAACTGTAAAGTTTTAGTTAAATCCGTACAGTAGTTTCACTGTCAAATGTAACATCAATCCATTTATACATTCATCCTCAAAAACTTGCGCATTTACTATTAGTAGGTTAGGATGTCAGAGACCGCATTTAGCCAAGGAATAGCTTCATTGCCATACTTCGCTGAACGTAATCTATAGGAGTAGGCATTTATGTAATGGGCATAGATGTTTATTCCAAGTCCAAACTCTAGCCCCCTTACTAGTAAAATTTACGCTCCCGTTGATTTGGTGTGTAACTTCATTTTTTGTTAGCAAAAGTGAAGTTACATACCAGATCAACGGGCGCGCAAGTTTTATTAGTAAGGCGGAAGGTGTTTATAAAATCTAAGACTGTATATATATTATGTGTATGTTATTTTATAACAGAAATAGTAGTAGCAGTAATAGTATAAGTTTCATAACTCAGCATCTAAGCTTATTTCATGTACAATAAGTAATAGTACTAACGTACAGAAGACGCTCAGACGTACAAAAGACTCATATTACAGTAAGCGAATAGATCCGACACACTTCAAAACTCAAGCATGTCAATTAAAATTTAAACCTAAAACGTTAGTTGAAGGCTCATATAGCGCTCACTGAACGTAGCTGAAATATTATCATGTTATTACGTTATGTATATTTTTTTCATTCCTAGTTTTGAATTGAGACTCTTCAAGAAGTACGTCCTCTATGGCGTGAATGCCTTCTTGGAGAGTCCAGTGAGGTTAAAATAGCCATGAGGTTAACAATAACTTAACTTTATAATAAAACTACCACTTTTATAGAGAGATCAATTCATATTTGACAATTTGTTTTAAAAGTTACATTGGGCTGTACGCTATATTGTTCCACATGTGTCCACTTATAAAAGCATTTTTATAGCATACGTCATGAAGTTATCTTTCTCAATGCTGACAAATTAATGAAATAATATTGTTTTAAGAGCTTATTGTAATTCCTCAGGTCTAGAAAAAGGAGTAAAATTCCACAACAGCCAAATCCAATATTCCTATTAAAAAACTTATAAAAAGACAAACAAATCCTCATTTTTTCAAGTAGGTTCAAGTAAGCACGCGATTTCATTGTAATACTAGCCGACCTGGCAAACTTCGTATATCTTGATATCAATAGCTACTAACAGTTGTATGGAAAAATAAGAATACTTTTTTTACCACTTGTAATTTTCCTGGTTTTCTTTTTCATAAGAACCTTTTCCTTATAATAACTAGCGAAAAAAATACCAAAATTGGTCCACCTATTTAGGCGTGATGGAAATGGGGATTAATTTTTATATAATACTAGCCGACCCGGCAAACAGCGACTAACTTTGTATGGACAAAATTAAAGTGTAACAACCAATACTGCAAAATGAGAATTACAAAAATTGTGCATCCGTTCAAGCCTGATGCAATGACCAAGCGAAATGGGGATTCATTTTTATATGTATACTAGCTGTTCCGGCGAACTTCGTTGCACCCGTTCAGTTTTTATGGGGAAAATAAAATATTGTTTTTCCCATCTTCCCTGCAACTTTCCCAGGTTTTCTCTTCATAAGAACCTTCTTCTGACAATTACTGATACAACAAAAAAAGAATTAGCCAAATCGGTTGAGTCGTTCGAGAGTTATGCGCTTACCAACACATTTAGCAATTCATTTTTATATTATAGATTGTAGGATAAGTTAATTTGAATGTAATACTTCATTTTATTAAACAGCTCGCCTACAAGCTGGCGGGCAGATAGGCAGTTCGTTTAAATTTTCAAAGCTTGGAACCAGCTCGTAGCAGCATACGAGAAACTAGGTTAATCCTTTGTAACATTGCGTAAAGACATACTGTAAATATAAAAAGCTAATATGTGATACTTACTCGTATATACTTAGGTATTTTTTATGTAATTGGAAGGCAAACAAGCGGACGGATTTCCGCAACCTAGAGACACCGAATTTGATAATGGTACGTTGCCAACCCGAGGCCGGGATGTTAGGCCTTGAGCAAAAGTAAGTTTACCGGCTACCTTAGCCCCCATACCTGAACCGGAACAATTCATGACGTTATGGTGGCAGGAATAGGTATAATAACAATACGAGGAAATTCAGGCTTCCGTTCTATATCTACACTTAACATTTATTTGTTTGTTACGCTTTCACTGCGAAATTGCTAGAGAACCACTAAATGTTGATACATACATACACATCTTAATGCCAAGTCCCTTATGAGGTAGGCAGATAGTATCGAGTTCCAAACCGTCACGATCCTGACAAACCTGTCTGGCTTCCATCATATTCATTACCCTTTTGATACCAACACGCTGGTTTCGGAGATTCTTGACACCACCCTCGGATAGTAAATAATTTTGATCAACATTGATATGCATATAATTCACAAATCGATTTCAAGTAGAGGCTATTATTGTTTTAATTAATTTAAAGGAGTACTATTTTGCTGAGTAGGTACATGTAAGTTTTTAATTTAATTTCTTCTAACAACTATTCATCTTGCATATAATTAATAACTACATCAGAACAATATCGTCAACTACTTAGTACACGCATATTGTTTTATATTGTTGGTATCTTCACGCCCATTGGTTGTTTGTAAGAAATAGCATTTTTGTGATAAGACCTACCCTAACTTTAATTCCTACCTACCTACCTAACCTACCTACTCTAACTTTAATTTTAAGATTTGATGCATGTTTCTTATTGGGAGTGTTTAATATAAAATGTTATATTTTAATATAGAGATAGGAAGTTGAAGAGAGACATACCCTACTTTTTATTTCGATAGCTGAATGGGTTTTCGTGGAATAACTGATGTATGTACCGTATATTACATATTCTAAGACGCTTAATACGCTCTTAAAAGGCATCTTCACGCCCAAGAGTTGGGCAGAGGCACAAACAGGTTACCCACGACTAGCCTAAGATACTAAGTCCCCAATTCTAGGTTGGAATATTAGGCATGTACCATGTAAACTGCCGGATATTTTATTATCCTAATTGGATCACGACCGGAATAAGTGACCAGTAGTATTTATCTGCAAATATCGTTACGGAACAGAACCATCCAGCCTCTTTTTACAATTTGGTTACTAAATAATCTGAATGACTAAATTATCCTATTAACTGTAAGGTTATTATATCGTTACCTCAGATATTGTGATACAAATTCGTATGGATATTAGTATTGACAGATCATCACATCCTAGTTCCGAATAATGTGATGAAAGTGTATCAGTACTTGACAATATCCCACTAATGATAGATAATTTCATCCCAGTTCTAGATTATGTAATACAAATTAGTATCAATATGTATTACATCTATAAAAGGGGATGAATTGTAAAGTGATATCCCACAATATGCTCTGAACCCTTTTCTTTAATGAGGGTTGCTCGTCTGAGGTTACCTCCATCTTAATGTTATTCCTGAATTGGTTCCAGAATATTGTTATAGGACTTGTATTAAAACTACGTTTGAAAAATATCATTACTTACATTAAAACTACATTTGAAAAAAAAATACTAAATGTTTTTCAATACTTAATATTTCAATAGGAAAAAAAATGAATAATCAGAATACTTTACTCAAGTAGACCACACAAGTGGTACTTCGTCGACAGTAGCACAGTACAAATATGAACAGTAGGGAAACTCCCTACTTAAGTTAGAAAACGACACACTCACACAAACATGCGAATCGCCGAGGCCCCTATGCAGTAATGGCGACGTGGCCAGCGACGTCGCCAACTAGTTCGTATTGAGATGTATGATGGCTAACGCACTTGGCGACCGAATGGCGACGCTTTGGCGACGCAGGAACGCTAGACCTAGCCATGGCGACGTCGCTGGCCACGTTGCAATAGCGTCCCGGTGAGTTATGGTCCTAAGGGGCTTTTGCAGTGCTGTATTAGAGAGTGGATTAAAAAACGTGGTCATTCTAATTTCCAAATCTATATATCAATACATGATGCCAACAATTTCTGTCTGTCTCTTTCTTCCGCTAAATCTCTAAAACGGTAGAACCGATGGTGTCATTAGCCAAATTTGTTTTAAATCTTTTAGCTAAATTTTACGGACGAAAGCGTGGGCATAGTTAGTCTATAAATATATCGTTACACGTAGTAGGTACTCTTTGGGGAATTCAATTCAGTCAAAGAAAACTAAACTGGCTTAATACCTAAGTTAATGCTAGATTATTGGTGTCGATGGATGGATGATAAGGTCGTCGCATCAATAGGGTAAAAGTATGCAAAAAAAATCCTAAAGCTCGTAAGCTAAGAGTATAAATAAATTATTATTAAAAGGTCATGGACGTGAGTTCAAATCTCGGATAAAGCAAGAATTAAGATTTGATTCCTTGCGTACGTGACTGCTATAATAAAAGGAAAATATGCCCTTGTGATTCTGATCTCTGACAAATTCAAGCCGTTGTTGAGTTAGATATGTTTCATGGTCTTTTTTAATCGACTTAGAAAAGGAGGACGTTATAAGTTAGACACTTTTTATGTATGTTAATCGATTTCTCCGTCATTTTTTAAAATACCATATTTTTATTTTATTTCATAAAGCGTAATAACGAGGTGGCCCCTCTACCACCTTATCTGAATCTGATGATGAAATATTAAGAAAATCGAGGAAAATACTTCAAAAAAAAATCAAAAATAATACTAATACTGAATGACTTACTTTTTTAAACCAAAGTCGGTTTTTCGACGTTTTACTAACTACTATTTAAATATACAACCATTTTAAGGAAAAGGTTTGTAGATATAGATTATTTTTTAAACGATATTTTTGTATCCTGCAGCCGTAATAAACTCCCCAGTAACATCTATAGTGTCTTTAGGATACGGTAAGGAAAACCGCCATCTGGTTCGTTATGTTATTAAACGACTCTTAAAAAAAGAGGTCATTAATTCGACTGTGTGTTTTCTTTTGTACGCTTTTTAAGTAATTTTTTAGCCAATTACTAACCGATTTTAATGCTTTTTGTTTGGAAAAGTGATCCCACATTATATTTATCATGATGTGAAAAGTAGTTTTTGAGTTATTTGTACTAAAATATGCACACATTTTTGTCAATGTTATCTATATTGTCCAGAAAAAATAATAAGGAAATTTAAATCGATATCCTCCAAGTCCAAAAAAAAATGTTTTAATTTACGTGTGTTGGTATATTTAACACTGCAACAGAAGAAAACTACTGGATTAGTGTTGATTAAGTTTTTATTTATAACGTATAATTTAAGAGCTTTAATTCAAAGCTAATCTATCTTTCATCAGAATCATTTACACAGGTTCGAAGATATCTTCCATTCAAAAAAATTAACACAACCGTGTAGGTGAATCCGCGGTCGTTAATAAGTATAATTCACACTGAGATTAAACAAACAAACGAACACCCTCCGCATTTAATGCTATTGATTTTGCACTCCATCAAATTTAAAACTGAACGTCATACAAAAGTTCTGTCCTATATTTGCACAATTTGCTTAAGAGTCATCGACGTTAACACATGACAGTCAATATTTGAACGAAACGAGGGTGCTTTGAAAGCATGAGAGGTTATTAAAAAGTTTCACATGCTGTCGTATCTTTTTTCTGATAAACTAGCGCTGTGCCAGATGGAAAACGGTTTTTACAAGCTTGTAAGCTTCCAGCTCTTGTGTGAAACCAACTCCATTGTTACATATTACGGAAAATTGTCTATTTTTAAAAATAATTAAAAATTAATTTGCAAAGTATAAAGTTGTCGGTTTTAATTATCACACACTGTTGATGTAAAGGATAATATTATCATGATACGTTTTCATTTATTTCAAAAACTATAGGTACCATCCGCTTACCAAAAAACTGATCTTATACTTAATTCAAAGATTTTATTGAAATTCACAGTTTTTTCTGTAAACATGTCTTAAAAACTAAATTTAATTAATTCTTTCTAAAGTGTGTTTTGTGTGAAAAATTCCAATTTTTGTTGTCGAATAAAATTGATATAATCTTCTTTCGGTCTATAATTAAATAATTTTGTGACCTATTAGTATACATATAAAGCTGTAATTGGCAAAGCTCTATATCAATATACAGGCGATGTGGATGTTTAAGAAATCCGTTTCCTGGTTTGCCTTAAGTATATAAAAATAATAGTTTGCTTTGCAAACTTGTTATTAACGATGTGCTTTTTTGATATTTTGTAATAGTTAGGCAATAATTTTCCACAAGTTGCTTTAATAATAACATGATAGCAGTATAAAAGGTACTATTACTTATGTGGTAAAAATTATATTCATTTAAAGATTTTGTTTGAACAAAAAAAATGATATCGCGCGTTCATAGATCTTCAAACTACCTACCTTAAAAGTATACCAGCTGGCGAAGGGGAAATTACTGCATGAAATGCGATAACATACAGTAGTTTTACTTTCCCTCTGTCTTATGAATTTTCGACCAGGTCACGTGTCCTGACACGAGTTCAGCATTATTTACCCATCAAAAAAGTGAACAACACCGCTAAAGAAGTTTTTTGAATATTACATTCATAACAAAGTAAAAATAAACCAAACCGTTTCGTCATTCCTTTATTCTCAAGATGTGAAAGATAAAATGATTTTTACCGTCTCCCGTGTTACCTTCGAGATTGCAATTTTTTATCACTTGACAAGGGTCGCCAATAGTAATCAGCATATCTTACCTGCGACGCGGTGTGACACATAAATAATCTACCCTAAGACAAGTCTTGAAAATGTTGGATACATAAAAGAAGCGCGAAGTTCGTTACTTTTGTCGATCCCAGGGGAGCTTGCTACTGAACCATGAATTTTTAACCTTTGACATAATCCTGATTTGAAGGTACCACTCAACATTTTGTATCTGTTACTCAGGAAATTGTTATTGTAAATTGTGGCTTTCATTTTTAACCGGCTTGGAAAAAAGAGGTTATATGTTTGGTTTTTATATTTTGTATGTATGCTTGTCGATTTCACCGTTATTTCTGAACCGATACTTTTTTGTGTTTAAAAGCACTTCGGAATCGGCCCTGTTGCCTCCAAGTCTGGATCTGAGAATGGAAACCTAGGGAAACTCCAAATACTTCACGATTCTGACAAATCTGTCTGGCTTTCTTCAAATTCATTACCCTTTTCTTACAAACACGCCTGTTTCGAAGATTCTTGACTCTCGCTTAAAGGCAAAATTGTGTAAGAGACAAAAATACAAAAAACATATAAAACAATAAAACATATTGTAAACGTCGCAGAACAAATGGATTCAAATAAATATATTTTACAATTTTATACATTTTTGTAGCTTATTTAGTTTAGCTTTTCAACTGCAGGTATGTTGTATTGGTTACTAGTTAAGTTTACCTTTGGTACTTTCCACAGCACAGTCGATCCTCCACAGAAGGAAAGCCACGTACACGGTGAGTAGCATCTTGTCCCCAAAGCAGGTCATCTTACGGAACCACCTCATCTCTTTCTAATTTTATGGCAATAGTGCCTTTTAACATTAAAAATCGTAACATTACAATGTTCTTCAATATACAAGAAAGGAAATAAAAATGATTCTACTTTGAATTTAACATAACCAAAAAAAATATGTATTTAAGTAATGTTTGAATTATTTCATATTGTTTAGATTAAAATATTTCTATAAAATGTACTAATATTTATATTTTACATTTTAATTTATATAATTTTTTTAATAAACCAAACATCTATTTGCAAAAATTGTCTTGAAGGTAATCTGAAACAAGAAAAAGACATGTTTTATTACTTTAATTTTTAGTCTGGTAATTTTTCATGCAGACATTGAAAACGTAAATTGTAGCTATGAAAGAACTTATTATAATATTCTAAATTCTATTCTTTAGCGATTTGAGTTTATAATAATCACTCTTTCTTATTTTAATGTTTCATACTTTTTTATTCATACATTTTTATTACTACTAACAGAGCTCATAACACTTGGTGATCACATTTTTTTTTTATAAATACTGATACTACCAAGAACCATTTAAAATACATATTTTATTTATTTTTCAGATCTTTTTTCTTCATAACATTGAATGATGATATTGCTTTAATAATTAATAATGTTGTTATTAACACCATAGTTCAACTCATAATGTCATTGTTCAGTTCACTTTATAATACAGACAATCATCATAATTGTTTTTGTGTTAAGAAGTGCTGTTTATTTTCTTAAAGTATTCCTTAAAAAAATAGGTTCTGGTGTTTCGGCGGTCGCTACCGCGGCACGCTCGCTTCTCTCTTTCGGCTTGCGCACTAAAATAACATGTTCTATCTAACACTGGTCCTCGCTCCGTTGCGGCACGACAATATCAATTTCTTGTAACAAAGGCAGTGCCGCATTAGCCGCTACACTTGCACATTAGGCCTAACACCTGGCCACAGCAAAGCGACAGACCTATATAACCTGATGGAAAATGATCACCTCCGCCCACGGACATCCGCAACACCAGGAGTATCACAAATGCGTTGCTGAAAGTACAATAAATACAAAAAATATAAAAAAATCTGCAAGGATTTTGTCAGTTTGTTAAATGTATCAATATAAAATGCTCAACTAGCAGATAATCGTCACCAAAATTAGTAAACTCAACTTCTGTTTAAGAGATTTTTATTTTAACCCGACTCAAAAAAAGAGGTATTCAAATCAACTGTATATTTTTTGTTTGTTTGTTACGCGATTAGGGTACTTCATCTGTAGCCAAACGTTTTAGGTTGTTCTTTTTTAGAAAGATAGGTAGATAGGTCGATTCCGAGGAGGTCCTGTGTTAATTTTGTTATACTTAATCCGATTGGCGGTTTTTGAGTTACATTTAATATTAGTTCGGTCACATTAGCATAGAAAAGGGGTTAACCTCGGAATGAGAGGTAACGGAGCGCGTTTACCGCCCTCTTTCTCAAAAACGATTGAGCGCATGAAAAAAGTTTTAAATAAAAACTATCCCAAATTTTATGCTCTATAATTTTGTTCATAGATGTTAAGATCATTGGAGCAACAGAAACGGAGATAATCGCGAAAAACTATTTTTTTTTTACCTTTGACCTCGTGTAACTTCCGTTCCAGACACGAGATTATATGAGACTTCTGACACAGTTTTTAGAACGTCAAAATAAAGGTATATACAAATATTTAGCTTATTACCTCTCATTCCGAGGTCAAATGCTAAAATGACTGGATAATATTGCATAAATTATTAAGTGTATCTTGAATACTAATAGTAGGATGATGATAAAATGTTTGTGGGACCATTTCGGAACCATTTGCTATCTTCCGAAAAAATAATCATCAAATGGCAGCGTGGTACCGAATGTAATAGTTGGATTCGGTTTTTGCACTTTTACTGCTCTTACTTTTTGCAGCAAAACATCCTTAACACGTAAAAAGTGCTGAAATCAAAAGCCATTATTAATGCTCTCTTTAATTAGTAATCAGGGTTCGTTTATGGCTAATTCAATAATTACCAATGCTAACTGGCATATTAACTTGATGAATAATTCATGCTAATGAATACACGTGTACGTTGAATGCATCTGAAATACAAACACGATTTAATATACAGGATGTGAAAACATATCGCTGACCCCATCTGGTAATACGTTTGTAAAATAATAAAACATTAAATTTGTACAGGAGGCTGATTATTAAATTGAATAATTTTAAGTCCAAATTATTATTTTATATTTTCACTTATGTGGTATAGCGATCTGGCGTTGGATTTGACTTCTTTAGGTCCCGGGTTCGATCCTCGGGTCGGGCAACAAAAACGTAGAAAATTTAGATTTTATTTTTTTTTACTAAAAAATACGTGTTGCACTCGGAGACTGCCGCGGTAAAGCTATTGCATAAGCAGACATGAGTCACCAGATTGCGGGGCAAAGAGGGGGGTTACAGTACAGTAGCTCCAATACAACCAATGCCACTTCAAGGCGAGTTGCCTAACTAAAGAGGCAAGCGTGATCAAAAAGTTATTTAAAATTTCTGCTATTTATCGATAGATGGTGTTAGGTTATTTTCGGTTACGGATTTTGGATTCAGTTTCGAAGCTCAAGGCCCGCGATAGACGCAATGCATAAGATTAACAACGTTGCCCGGGATTGGATATGTTCCCGGTTGGGGATAAGCTTGCCACCTATCACAATGTAGGTGTCTCTGCCTACCTGTTCAGGGATATGGGCGTGAAGACACTTTATATTCTACCCATGCCCTATAGACAGAGTCGTTATGGTGTCCCTACTCGGACAAGTTGCGGCTCAGTACTCTACCATTAGTGGTCTTTTTGGGTAGTAACTTGCAATCGCCTCTTATGAGCTGCTTGGCAGAGAGGCAGATGGTTTTTTCCTACTTAGAAATAATTAGATTAGTACATACATGTTAAATTATAATATTTTTAGTCTACGTATTCCTATGCATAAATGACACCTCAGTAGAAATATCACGTAATTACTAATCTAACAGCACTAAATGTGTTCTGTCTCTTTCTATTACTTTTGTAGAAAAAAATTACTATAATTTAAAATTAGTAATTAGTAAGTAATGTCAATATCAAAATAATTTTTATTCAAAAATCGGTTCACACATAGCTATTAATCGTACCCGATCCACTTAACTAGCATATTAACTCCATGTCATGCTAATAAATATTCGTGTTCGTTAAATGCATCTAAAATTCAAACATTATTTATGTTAATAGCTTTGATAATGCAAATAATATGGTTCAGGATTGTTGTCGATATCAGAATCAGGCATCGTATCAGACTAATCAGAAACGTAGTGAAAAAGTGCATAAATTAATGCATGTGTGCGTGTATGAGTGCGGGCTTACGTGAGAGTACATGTGTGTGTATATGCGTGCATATGTATGCGATGGGATAGGTGGTACCTAACCTATCACCAATCAGGCATTTACTCAATCCCGGGCGATAACGTTTTTAAGAAAATTAAGAAAAAAAGAATTTTTTTTTGTTGACCGATCCGGGAAAAAGCTAGAACCTCATAAAGCTATGTCCAGAACTAGACCACAGAGATGATTATTAGAGAGATAGATAGACAAAACTAAAAAAAATCTGTATGTATTTAATCTAACAAGTTTTTAGATTTTCTCGAAACAGCATAATATTTTCTCAGTATTAAGGAATATGCTTTCATAGCAACAATGATACCCTTAAAATCTTTGTACATAACCCTTTTATCCTTAACTCAAGTTTGCTGGCGGTGTCTTTATGTGTTTATTTAACGTAACTGGTGCTTAACTTTGAGACGTTTTAATAGAACCTCTATAAAGAGTTTACTTAATGAAATAAAACTTGCAGGCTAACTTTTGAATCTCGATTTCACGCAAATTAGAAATTGAAATCGGATTTGTCATTTTAGGTACACTTGCACAATAGTAGCAAAATTATTAATATTTAGTTAAAAATAAACTCGAAACTATTTTATAGGATTCGTTGAAACTTTAAACCAACTTCAAAAAAGAAGAGGTTCTCAATTCGACTGCACGTTTTTTGTATGTTTGTTGCACGATTACTCGGTCAATAGTTAACCGATTTTGTTGGTTTTTTTCCCCTTTGTCACATATTAATTTTTTGATGATTTGTTTTTAAGTTATACTTTCACCTATCTTGACGAATTTATTATTGATGAGGCTTGACGGCCTACGTGAAAAATTTAAGCATTATTAAATGTAACTCAAAAACTACTAGTATGATGTTGATGGGAACATTTCGAAATTATTTGTTTAGATTTAGAAAAAAAATAACCAATCAAATAGTAGAATTTGGTTCTTGCAATTTTACTGAGTTAAATTATTTGGATAACAAGCTTGACATTCCACGATCAGAACTCTCAGATATTATCCAAGGGCGGTGTCAAGAGTCTCCGTAACAGGCGTGTTTGTATGAAAAGGGTAATAATGAATGTGAAGGAAGCCAGACAGGTTTGTCAGGATCGTGAGGTATAGCTCTCGATACTCTCTGCCTACCCCCTAAGGGTCTTGGCGTATTTGTACATGTATGTTTGTATGTATGCTAATTATTTGGAACTTAATGTTAATATTTCGCTAGTACTGTGTTCAACAGTACGTAAAAGGGCATATTATCCGATTTTAATTTTCAATTTGCATGAAATCGAGATTGAAGAGTAACTCGACTGATACTTTGCTTTACAATTTATTATTGTTTATAAGTATATTCTATATAAATAATTCTATATTCTATAAGTCTATATATTCCTAATTCTATGCGTAAGACACACAGACTTAAAACTTATAAACTCTCAGACAGCAAAAGTATAAATTAGCCCGAATAATATTAAATTCCCTCCGTGTGGCATAGTAGTCCTGTGTTGGCATTAACTACATACAATCTCGGGTTCGATTCCCGGGTCGGTTAGGAGCGTGTTGTTTGAATTTTATAGAAAAAAAATGTTGGCCATTATTAGATAAATGTAAGGTTGGCAATAGGTTCCACATTGTGAGCCTGCGTAGCTTTGGTTCATCGCAAGTGCCCTCCTCGTATTTCTACCAACTTCTTTGAGGCGTATAATACTTACTTATATTATAAGTAACACTAGTGCAAGTCTAGTCTGTGGTTTAGCGGTTCAGTTGTTGGACT
>NJDD01004807.1:31251-59784 GCA_002245505.1 Calephelis nemesis | reverse complement strand
TAAGTTTGAAAGATATATTGTAGGATGCTTTGTAAAATGCAGTAAAGTGCATAAACATCTCTACGCCAAGTCGATAAGGGAAGACCAAACGTAAAATATTACTAGATGTTGTTCATGGATACGCCAGTTGTTGAAGCTGCAGACCCGCTTTGATGCAGGTGGACCAAGGGCGCAAGAAGGCGGTAAGTTCGCCTTCTCAGCGCCTTCGAAGTGGGGCTGTCGATGTAAGTCGGGGGTCTCTTTTCGTGCGACACAGCCTCGTACGCCTGGGAGAACGACTCCAAAGGGCGAAGTCGTTCCTCTTTAAGCGCGGGAGGGAGGGAAGCGGTTAATGCCAAAGAGACACCATCACGCTTCTAGCCGGGCGGCATGGAAGTCATCTTTGATTTTTGTAGGTTCGAGTATGACATAACATGCTGCTCTCCTCCAAGAGCAGCGGATATCCGTGGGGATTTTCCAAACGTTAAAAAAAGCTATTGAGGCCTCCACGAGAATCCGTTTAGAGAAAGGAACAAAAAATAGCGTCAGAAATTACTAGACTCTCTTGAAAGACAGTCGTAGCCTGTAGATATCATGGACGCACCCTCAAGGATGTTAGGCGTATTGTGCAAGTCTATCGGCTACTCTACACTCTGGATATATTTTGATATTCCATATAATTGATTTACTCAAGCCCAATGACCCACGCGCGATGTATGGATAACAGCTGAGAGCGCGAGCTTTTTAAAGAAAATAATTATTATTTTAACTAATTTATTTTTGACATAATTTCGAACTTGAACCGTCGCGTATTGTAAAGTATCTTCACGCCCATATCCACGAAGAAGTTGGCAGAGGCACAACCAGGGCACCCACGATTAGCCGAAGATACTAAGTCCCACAATGTGATAGGTGGCTAGCCTATCGCCAACCGGGCACATTTCCAATACCGAGCAAAATTTTTTTGATTAGAAAATTGGAAAAACCCAATTTTCTTTTTGTTGCCCGACCCGAGTTTCGAACCCGGGACCTCATGCAGTCAAGTCCAACAACTGAACCACTAGACCACAGAATCGATTATTGAGGCGCGTATTGTAATCATTTTTAATTATTTATACGGGATTGTCACGATATGTATTTTTTTGGTCTCTGTATTTTTATTTAATATCGACAAGCGAAGTAAAAATATATCGTGAATATCTCATATAAATGACAACAAAATGTTAATTTATTTTTGTTTATGATTTTTTTTTATGTACGTAGTCTGTCCCTGTTCAAAATATTTTTTTTCAATAATTTCGAATTACAGTACATATTTTTTGTTTAATAAAACTTTACATGGAAACCTATAGAGGTTTCTGTGCAAGTAAGCCGTTCTTGTGTTTGACTTACAATTTAATTGGTCTTAAGATATGCATTTTCTAAATAAAATATTTTAAGTAAATTTTTACATTATCGATATCGATAACTTATCTGAGACTTATTATAACGTATCTTTTTTCCCTGTGTTGGTCCGGGCTCCTTTGCAGAATAGACCGGCCTTTCTTGCTAGGTAGCTCGTAAAAGGCGAGCATAGGCTTACCATCACTAACACCGTGACATCTGACTAGTTGGTAGAGTTTCGCAGCGACTCGCCCGGATTGGTACCACCGCCTTATCTATTCCTGCCGACATAACATCATGACGTGTTCCGGTCCGGAGGGTAAGGTAGCCGGTAAACTTACTTTTGCTCGAGGCCTAACATCTTGACCTCAGGTTGGCAGCTCACCATTACCATCTTTGGTGTCTCTAGGCGGCGTGAATTTCTTACTATCAGGGAATTCGTCTGCTTGTTTGCCTTCCTATAACATAAAAAAAAAGAAAACGTTATATAGCAACTCACCAAAACAAAATAACCACAAAATCTATCACTCTTTATAATAAAGTTTATTTTAAGGCGTTCTGCCATCGTATTATCTGTAGTAAAATTGTGGACACGTATACTAAAATAAAAATTTATGACCAATTCTAAATGAGAGCTCATTTTGAATTACGTCAAGGGGCTTTTAACCGTTTCCCAAATACCTTTGTAGTTCATGGCAGAAGTCTTTATATGTTTCGCCCGCAACATGACTTTGATGTTCGTAGTAAACTAATGATGCGAAAATAGATACGGAACTGATTGTGATGAAATTTTATGCTCCTTTGACTGATTATTACTTTGTACAAGTCATTAACTTTTATATTTTTTACTTACTTTTACTCTTGGCTTTTTCCGAGTAACAAATTTTTTTTTAATGATATGGAAGGCAAACAAGCAGACGGATTTCCTGATGGTAAGAAATTCACGCTGCCTAAAGACACCAAAGGTAGTAATGGTGCGTTGCCCATCTGAGGCCGGGATGTTAGGCCCCGAGCAAAATTATTTTTATTAATTAGTAAATACGGTATTCCCAAATAATTATGACTTAGGGACCATGAAAAAAGAGCGTACTCATTCCTTAAAGGTCGGCAATCCATCTGTAATACTCCTGGTGTTGCGGATGTCCGTGGACGGCGGTGATCATTTTCCATCAGGTGACCCGCTTGCTCGTTTGCCTCCTCTTGTATGAAAAAAGTAAGTTTACCGGCTACCTTACCCTCCGAACTGGAACACGTAATGACGTTATGGCGGCAGGAATAGGAAAGGCGGTGGTACCAATCCGGATGAGTCGTTGCGAAACTCTACCACCTAGTAGGATGTCACGGTGCTAGTGACGGTCTGCAAAGAAGCACGGACCAACACGGTTTCCTCTTACGAGCTGTCTGGCAAAAAGTCTATCCTACTCAGTAGACCCGGACTAGGGGACAAGGGTGTTACTAGACATTCCAGCCCGGAACATAATAATATCGAGCACTTCTTATGGAATAGGTAATATTTTACCAATCCGGCCAGGTCCTCTTAAAACCACCACATTGTATTTGTCAAGATGTTAGTGGCAATAAACTGATCCTCAGAAGCTCTTTGGTAACAAATGAATCGATAATATAAAATTCCTTATTCTATTTTAAGATTCAATTCATATATTCCAATATATTTTCACTTCAGTGAACGTAATACTAAATTATAACTTGGACAATCTGCACGGATAGTTTTAAGGAAAATATAGGTAAAATATAAGGCTGGCGACGTACCCTTTTTGTATTAACTTTTGACCGATGCCCTTAATAGCGCCATTACTCGCGAAGGACCCCATTTGCCCTTAGCGAAATTGATTGTTTTTGGTATTGGTTTATATGTTTCAGAGGACTTAAGATTGGGAAAGCTATTTTTCAGAACAACATCCAGATTTTGAATAAAATGCTTTATTATAAGAGAATAGAATAGAAAATCGTTTATCTCACATACACCAAACATGAGGCACTTGTGGCACGTCGATAAAATACTAAAAACTATCACTGGATTGAAACACGACCACAGACTAAGAAGATCTAACAGGAAACTCGGTGAGCTTGTCATTTTTCCTCACTTTAAAATATAGATACAATAAAGTTAACATTATACATAGCATTTGTAAGCGAGGTTTTTTGGCGCCATCGTGAATGAAGATGGTCGTAATTTTTTCACAATTATTGAATTTCGTGTTTACATTGAGTGAAATTAGTTAATTTAGGTGGGAGTTAGTCTAGTTTTGTTCAGTGAACGTGCACAAGTGAAATAATCATGAAGAAATTAGTGTATCGTGAATTTCCTCGCTGCCGCCAAATCTTCCAAAGTGTGCTTGTGTTAAGTTACCACCGCTTTACTCAAGAGCCTGACGTGACTTTGTAAATAGTGACTAATGACTGTGTAAGAATAATTAACGGAAGACATGTGACTAATGACGAAATAATTAATACGGAAGACGTGGCAGCATGGCCTAAAGCCGTTTTAGCCGGCCCCAGAAAGGGGCAAAATAACTTAAAAAAATTGAAAGAGATGGGTGCAAAAGCAATTAATCCCAAGTACATTTGATATTTTCCATCGTCGGCACTTGGTAAAACTTCTAAATATTCATATTTTTAAACGAAGAGATATTTGTACTGTTTTGTATCACTTATAATTAATTATTTTTTGTAAATAGCCTACCGTTTTCGCTAACACTACATCATCAGATCATAAACCCTGATCACAAGCCATGTATATGCTGTATAAGCGAAACCGGTAGGCTATTTACAAAAAATAAAGAAATAAATTATAAGTGATACGTGAAACAGTACAAGAAATTCTTTGTTTAAAAATATCAAATCCCAAGAAGGTACTCTTATGTGCATCTTCACGCCCATATCCCCGAAGAGGTAGGCAGAGGCACAACCAGGGCACCCGCGACTAGCCGAAGATACTAAGTCCCACAATGTGATAGGTGACAAGCCTATCGCCAACAGGGCACATATCCTATCCCGAGCAATTTTTTTTAATTAGAAAATTGGAAAAACCCAATTTTCTTTTGTTGCCCGACCCGGGATTCGAACCCAGGACCTCATGCAGTCAAGTCTAACAACTAAACCGCTAGACCACAGAGGCGATGGTACTCTTATCCGCTAAATATTCAGCTATAATAACTTTTCTTACGTAATTTCAAAGAAAAACCTTGCTGCTTTATTGGCCGATGGGTTAGCATTCATGCCTAAAGCCGTTTTCTAATAAGACTAGCCTATTTTCAAAAACTGCAAATTCAAATTGCTAGAAATTTTTTCACATAACCTACACAATGCGTATGGCCACCACGTTCTGTTTTCCTAAGGGTCTACTATCGCACCCTGTACACTGGAGGTGACAATTTTGACATCCTGGACTGGGACAAAAATCACCGAATCTATAGATGAATTCCTTTGTGTTGATCCGTTTTATTTATTTATTTATTTCACATGGAAGACCAACAGCAAATTATACAATTTAAATGGTAACATAAAGAAAAAACAGTAAGCCAATTACAGGTCCTCACTTATAGACACATATTAAGCATTAAAAGCATATTAAGCATTTTTTGTAGAATAGATCATCTGTCCTGCCTGCTGCCTGCAGGAAGCGAACAAAGGTGAAAGGTTATAACGAACAAGACTATTGATGGCATAATACTGTGCAGAAACTTGCCTGGCTAAAGATTTACCGCTTTACCTTTTCTGCCACCATAATGTTTATGTCAAGTTCCGGTCTGTTGGAAAGGGTAGGAGGTAGACTTTCACAATTGGCAAATTACCCGTACAAAACAACAGGATATAACGCACCTACAACACCTATTATGTCCAGAGGCTACGGTTATCTCTTGCAATCGGAGAAGTTGGGTGCTTGTTCACTGTATTTTGCAATAAAAATGATGAAATTGTATTTCTTACTAATCCACCAATACTCTCCATATTAATATTACACTCATTGTCTGTATCTTAATAAACGCGATAGTTCGTCTATCTGTCTGTCTGTTACACTTTTACGGCTAAACTGCTAGACAAAGAAATGTTTTAAAGGGCAATACTTAAGCTATCGTAACAGTGAGATCTGAGACAGAGTGTAAAGTTTTGGTGTAAAAATGAGAAGGGGCATGCACCGCTGGTTTGGTCATGTGTAAAGAACGACCGATGAAAGATTTACAAAGCAGATATACAATGAAAATGTGGGTAAATGTAGGTACCCGGGAAGACCTAGACGATCAGACCACGATGAGATCGCTCGGATATTATCCGAAGGTGTTGTCAAAAGTCTCCGAAACCGGAGTGTTTGTAAGAAAAGGGTAATGATTGTGAAGGAAGCCAGACAGGTTTGTCAGGATCGCGAGATTTGGCACTCTCTGTCTATCTCGTAGGGAACTTGGAGTAACGAGAAAGATGTGTATGTATGTATGTATGTAATACTATTTTGGAGATCAAAGTTTGTATGAATATCTATAATACGCTGACGAAGGCGCAGATAAACTTGTTGTAAACGATTTGCGTATTTTATTTCATATTAGATAAGTACACAAAAAGCATTGAACATGTTATAAGATATTCGGAAAACCTTAGCCAATTATCCGCACAAATTACTTACAAAACTGTAATTAGGTGCAGATTTATGGTGGAAAACAACTCTCTTATGTCTGGTAACATTTTTTCCTGGTGTTAGTTTCACCCTAAATTAATTATTTTTTTACTAGCTTCCGCCCGCGACTTCGTCCGCGCGGATGTGTCTTCGTGTGATAAAACTGAAAAATTAAGATTTATTTTTTTTCTAAGCATTTTTCCAGGATCAAAAGTTTCCAGGATAGCAAGGTATAATTATACCAAGTTTCATCATAATGATGGTTTTAATGAAATTCGAGGAATCAAAATAAATAAATAAATCGAACAATTAACAGTCCGTCACATCGATGTACGGGTTGCCACACTTCTGTCCTATCTGTCCTAATATGCACTAATCTGCCAAATAATATGTAGTGATTGTCAAAAATTTCCTCTTAAACTACTTAATCTAGTAAAAAAGCCGCATCAAAATTCTTTACTTAGTTTTATAGATTTAAGCATACATAGGGACAGACAGCGGAAAATGACTTTGTTTTGTACTATTTAGTGATTTGCACTATAGCCTAAAAAAATAATAAACCATAGCCTATATGTAATGTAGTTAAGAACCATCTCGATCACATCAGCTTGAATTCCAAACTATCGAAACCGGTCCATCCGTTTAAAAGTTTTGATGTCACAGACACACGGACACGTCTAACTTATAACACCCCTCGTTGGTCCCCATTAACAATATGATTAGTGTTAAATTTATTTCTAAAAGAAAACATTTAAAGAAGGTACACCACTATTTTATACTTTTACAGTTTACGGTAGACAGGGTTAAAACTGTTAACATTTTAAAATTGTTTGTAAGTTATAATTCAAATTGTAATAAGAATAAAACTATTTGTTGAATAAATATTTAAACATTGTGTATATAACTAAATAATCAGTTTTTAAAAATATTTAAATATTTGCACACCACAATGTGGTAGAATATGTTGGAAAGCTTAAATAATTTTGTAACAATTTCAACACACATATTCCGCAAATAAATATATTTTCTTTCTTTTCTTTCTTTCTTCTTTTCTTATTTCGAGTAATACGAAGAGGAAAATCCTTTGGAATCTTAATAGTATATAGTCGTTATACTCAACAGACCTTAACCCGTTATTCGCACACATTACTTACACTGGTGTAATTAGGCACAGATTTATGGTATAAAACATCCCTCTTATGTCTGGTTACATTGCTCTTAAGATATTTTAATTTCTACACATTTTCCTGTTGTTTTTGCCTTCGGTACATAGGTGTTCGCGTTGATTGCATGATGTTGTAGGTTCGATTCTCGGGTCGAGTAACTATACGTGTATTTTTCCTTTTTCTTAAAAAACAACGTAGCACAGGATTGGATACTATTTGGCTACAGGTTTTTTACATCTATGACATTGTGAGACGCAAAATATTAATATAATAAATATTAGTCGTTAGTGCACCATAGACCAGGCTATGCCTTTGTCTATCTCTTTCATGTACATGGAGTTTTTCGTGGAGGAGAGTGTTCATTCATCATATTTTTAAAAAAATGAGAAATTTCACCTCAGGAACTGGCAACACAAGAACAAACTGTTTGATTCCACAATAACTGTGGTTCAGAAGTTTTACGAAACTACCCTACACTATCAAAAAATCTGTCTCGATGCTCATATATCTGAAGATGTAGACAAAGGCACAACCAGGGAACTTACGACTAGCCGAAGACATTAATACAATGTGATAGGTGGCAACCCTATCGCCAACTGGTCACAAATCCAATCCCTGGCAACGGTGTTTATATTAGAAAATTGAAAGACGAATTTTCTCTTTTTAACCGACTGAATCGGAGACGGATTGATATGGATTACATACATACATAACTTCACGCCAAACGCCTTACGTGAAAGGTAGAAAGTACCGAGTTCCAAACCTTACGATCCTGACAGACTTGTCTGGCTTCCATCGCATTCATTATCCTTTTCATCCGGTTTAGGAGACTCTTGACACCACCCTTGGACAATATCCAAGAAATCTGATCGTGGAATGTCAACCTTGATCTTCATAGGTACCAGCCACTATTTCCACCTAGATCATGTCTTTTCGCACTTTACGATGACACTTTGTTTCTACCCTACTCTTTTTCGGATCCCAGTGTTATGAATGCGGTCAGCGAGCGTTACACCACAGATTTTCGGTAGCGCTCTCCTTTCAACCGCATTTATCCTACTCTCATGCTTCTTCTGACCTCCTTCTTCTTCATTTCTGACAACGTTGCGATAAGCACAAAATTATGCAAAGTGAGTTTTGACTGCAAACAGTTTACCCAGCGCTCCATAAACTATATTTCCTGATCACTCTCTTTTCCACTTTAATAGATATGGATTAATTTAGTAAAAGTTACCAATTCTAAATAAGTTTACTCATTTCTGGTCAAATAAATACTTCAGATACGTTGATTAAAACAGAGCAGAATGGTAATGAAAGGTTTCATCTGTTTGTCCATTTATAATTAAAGCAAAGTAAATTTTAAAGTCAATTTCGATTGCATTGAGAACGTTAATTAGTACGTTCGCCATTTCATTTTAATGACAACACTTTTAATGAATCAGATTTATTTTTATACTGATTGTGCAAACAAGGTCGAATTATTTTAAGAAAATGGAAAGCAAACAAGCAAACGGATTTCCTGATGGGAAGAAATGCAAGCCACCTAGAAACACCAAAGGTGGTAATGGTGTGTTGTCAACTTGAAGCCGGGATGGTAGGCCTCGAGCAAAGGTAAACTTACTACCGGCGACATTATTCTCCAAACCGGAATACGTTAACGGCAAGCACAGATGTAACGGTGGCAGGAATCCGGAGGTACCAATCCGGACGAGTCGCTGCGAAACTCTGCTACTCAATCAGATGTCACGGTGTTAGTGACGGTACGCCCATTATCGCCTTTTATGAGCTGTTTATCCTACAAGGGAGTCCGAACTAACATGGCTGAAATATGTCCGACTTCTATATATATTTTTTGTATTTTATAGATTTCTTTATCATTTCTAAACCAATATTGAAGTGTTTCCATCCTTGACAATTCCATCATGTATTTTTTATACAGGCAAGTGTTTTTATAAATATTTTTTTATTATTACAAAGTGCATATTTTTGAGGTGGTAACTTTGGTTTATCTTAACGCGTGTTGCGAAGACCAAGGCAAATAGAGATTTATTTATATATGGTTATACAATACTAATACATAAAAATATTTTATAATGATTAAATATTGACATTTGCACCGGCACCTTAACAATTGTATTGTGCTCTTTCATTATTTCTTATTAAACGAGTAAACTTCGAACCGTTCCAATTGCCTTTGCCAGATATACAAAGACCACTTGACTATGTGCTCCAAGTTTCTCAGTTCAAGGATTCTTCACGGAAACTTTGGTGTAATAAATATGTTTGTTGGCATTAGGCTAGCGATATCACGCTAACCTAATTGAAAAACTTTTGACAAGGGTTAACTACTTCTGCCACATACTCATGACGGTATCCAACCATAAATAACTCCATGTTATTACGCTCAATGTCAAATTTGAAGTATTTATGGGTCTTTGGACCCTAATCTAAACAATCTCTTATAATGTTTTGCAAAGACCCGTCTTCTGAAAAACAATTTATGATCCAAATTCCTTTTCATATTTTTTTAATCATATTAACTTTTATCACTACATAGTATAAAATAGTATAGTCCCTACATAGTATAGTCCCTATGTCCTTTTGTATGCTTAAATCTTTCAAACAACACAAAGGATTTTGATGCGGTTTTTTCAATTGATTAACTGTTTAAAGAGGAAGGTTTATATGTATATTTTATACCCGTGCAAAGCCGGGCTAGCTAGTATAAAATAAATGTCAGTTCTTTGGTAGGTACTACTTGTATATTACAAAATTAGTTTATCTGGAAATATTAAAACAATCTGTACATATAAAAGTAAGTCGGGTTAATTACACTATTTATAACTCAAGAAAAGCTAAATTGATTGAACTGAACATTGACGGGAATGTAGCTTAGAACCAATTGGGAATAAACTAGAAAAACATTTTATTTTTTGCCATGCAAACTGAATGAGTGGAATGAAGTTTGCCGGAACAGCTAGTTATTAATTTAAAAAAAAGAGTTTCGGTCATATTCAATTCAGATTAACCAAAATAATTATGAAACTTATAAATTACGAGCAGTGCGCCCCAGCTTCGCGCGTGTAGACAAACTGCTACGATATTAGACATGTAAACCTTCCCCTAGATTCACTCTATCTATCAAAAAAACTGCATCATAATCGTTTTTGTAATATAATGGATACTTTCCACTGTCTATAGTGGAAAATGACTGTGTTTGATAGTGATATTAATTTTAAGCAATTTTTTATGATATTGGAAGGCAAACAAGCAGACGGATTTCCTGATGGAAAGAAATTCACGCCGCCCAGAGACACCAAAAGTGCTAATGGTGCGTTGCCAACCTGGGGCCGGGATGTTAAGCCTCGAGCAAAAGTAAGTTTACCGGCTATCTTACCCTCCGAACCGGAGTCCGGAAGATGACGTTATGGCGACAGGAATAGTTAAGGCGGTGGTACCAATCTGGGCGAGTCGCTGCTAAACTCTACCACCTTGTCAGAATTCACGGTGTTAGTGACGGTAAGCCTTTGCTCGCCTTTTACGAGCTGCCTGGCAAGGAAGGCAGATGGTCTATTCTACAAAGGAGCCGTATATTTATTAAATTGATAGAACGAATTTACAGAAAACACTGCAATTGAATGAAAAAAATGAAAAAAAAAAATTGCAGTGTTTTCTGTAAATTCGTTCTATCAATTTAATAAATATACTGCTTCCGTCAGTAAAACATTTTTCCAACTGTGATAATTATATCATAACTTTAAGAATAGGCTGTTTATTTAATCAAATAAGATTCAAATAATGAAATTTGTATAACGTGTTTATAAGAATCTTGAGGTGAAGTAACTGACAAGCTTTTCCCCCGTGTTGGTCCGGGCTCTAATTCTAATTACAAATACTTTATGGTTAGTTCAATTAGTGATTACTCACTAATTGAACCAACCATAAAGTATTTGTAATTAGAATCATCAAAATAGATTCATCCGTTTATCGCTTGACCGTCAGTACCTACAGCTAAACTCCTGTGAATTTACTGAGTCTTTCGCGACATATTCTTGCTAAACTCTGTGATTGACTATGAGATAAGAAGCACAGCTAACAATATCGCGATTCTTTAGAAAAAGAAAGAAAGAAAACATTTATTAACAGACTAAAACTTACAACATCATTAATAAAAAAATTCAACTAAAAATCTCATCTAACTCTAAGCATAAGAAACATAAAAAACGTACCAAAAAGTGATAGTGGTCTGGCTTCCTTTTCCGACCAGGGTACAGTACCAGGTTACAAACCATAGCAATGAGAAACCTTATCAAAATATGTTTTATACGTATTTTTTTGTTAGTAAAATAACAGCGAACAATTTGACGGCCTTCTTGATGTAGAAAAGAAACCGTCGCCTATAGATACCCCAGGTGTTACTGATTACTATCGTGTTGGACTGGACTGCATGAGGTCCCGGGTTCGAATCCCGGGTCGGCCAACAAATAGAAAGTTGGATTTTTCCAATTGTCTAATTACAAAATGTTGGTCGGGATTGGAAATGTGCCCGGTTGGCGATAGCCTTACCACCTATCACATTGTGGGACTTAGTGTCTTCGGCTAGTCGTGGGTGCCTTGGTTGTACCTCTGCCTAGCTCTTCGGGGATATGGGCGTGAAGATACTTACTTACTTACTTTAATTTGTCATTACACAAAAACATAAATACAAATGTGAATTTCATACAAGTAAGCATTTTCTTCCAGAAACCAAAAAATATGTAAAAACTAAAAAGATCCAAAATCAGCAAAACATACTATAATTGACATAATATTAAAGTAATTTACCACATACTGAAAAACTACATAAATACAACAACTATTTATAACGAATATGTTACAACAATATAATGATGAACACTGAGAAGGCAGGAATAGATGAAACAGTAACATTTTAACACACTTTGATTAACATACATTTAAAAAAGTGTTAACATTTAAACAAATCATGAAACCGCAAACACATTACTAATAACATTCACAAGTCCAATAACTAAACATGTACAAAACATGTACTCGTAATACATAAATGTATGAATTCATTTACATACACTTACAAGCCTACATTAGTACTGCGGTCTAGGCTTTGTATTTCTGTTGTATTATGAATGCTATTTGTTGTAGCATTATGTTAAATACATTCAGCATACAACAACGCAGCGCCCGAATATTAATATTATTTATCTTTCCAGAGGGAACACTTTTAGATCGTGATAATTATATTTATTTATTAAGTTTTCTTATGATATTGGAAGGCAAACAAGCAGACGGATTTCCCGATGGTACGAAATTCACGGCGCCTAGATACACCAAAGTTGGTAATGGTGCGTTGCCAACCTGAGGCCGGGGTGTTAGGCCTCGAGCAAAAGTAAGTTTACCGGCTACTTTACCCTCCAAACCGGAACACGTCATGACGTTATGGCGACAGGAATAGGTAAGGCGGTAGTACCAATCCGGTTGAGTCGCTGCGAAACTTTATCACCTAGTAGGATGTCACGGTGTTAGTGACGGTAAGCCTATGCTCGCCTTTTACGAGCTGCCAGGCATAGGAAGGCAGATGGTCTATTATGCAAAGCAGCCCAGAATAAGACGGGGAAATAGGTACCACGTCGCAAATTGATCATTCTTTTTTCGAAAGATAGCAAATGTTTCGGGAATGATTACACATACATCCTACTACTAGCTTTGAGTAATACTTAATAGTCCAAAAACCACAAGTCGGGTAATAAAATTACTATGGTAGCCACCTCGGAATTATTTCCAATCTTTCCAAAAAAGATGGTTCTTTTTTTCAAAGTAATTTTGTAACAAATATAAAAAAACATATTTTATGTTTAGGCAGGGCAAGTCTGTAGTTTTTTTCCATTGAAGTCATATGTTTATGTTTCAAAAGAAGTCACAGATTACCAATGTCGACTGGCGACATGTATGTCTAAAAAGACGCTAATTATACTAGAAAGAGAAAACTATTTCACTAAATGTTTCAAGAAATGAGTAGTTTTTCGTTTTTTTCGTTGTCCGACCTTGGTTTCGAACCCGGGACCTCAAGAAGTCAAATCCGAGGCTGAACCGTTAGACCACAGAGACGATTATTCTAACAAATTAATTTGAATATTTTACACCCCAAATCATAATTAATAAACACAATCATTTGAAAACATTTTAATCGCATAAAAATCTAAAAAGCGTTTTTTTTAATTTTTATTATTGTTTAAGTTTGAATTTAGCAAAATTAAATACCTATTTCACACCTTAAATCACTTTCACGCAATCTGATAATCTTTTAATCACATAATACCAGAATATTACTTACATTTCTACTATATTATTAAAAGCTTAACTGTTATTACGAACTTCCTATTCTCAAAGGCTTCGATCCAGTTACAAGGATTCCTTCGTGATTAAGTTCATAATCTTATAAGCGTGTTAACTTTGAAATTATCATAATTGAAGCTGTTAATACAAAGGTGTTGATTGGGGGTGTATTCTCATATTCATGATAATATTAAAAATGTTAAAATGAAATCTTGTTCAAAACGAGACGTGTGGCCACATCGATTATAGATAAAAAATAAGTTTATTTTAGATATAGTCAATATCTGGGTTAGTTACTTACAAAATTAAATAAATTGGATAGATAGAGTGAGTATTTAGGGTATTTTATATAAAATGCTTAGGTATTATAGATTCTACTTTTAAACAGACAGAAAAAAATAAAAGTGGGGTGTTATAAGTTTGATGTGTCTTTGTGTGTGAAAAGAAAGAAAGAGTCTGTCTGTGAAATTGTAACCTTTGAACGCATTTTTGAAAGCTTAAACATTTTTGTTTAAAAGCTTTGAAAGTTGACGAAATTGTGATCATTCTTAGGTTTTGTCAGGAGCTTGTAATTTTTATTTATTTTAGGACAAAAATAGACAAAGTGTTGCTTTTTTATGTTTTTAAATATTTTAAACACTATTTGTACCTGTATGAAGGTGTGGTTTTGTCCTTCTTTCATAGACGCACGTGGAAATGAAAAAAGACCAAGGGTTGCTTTTTTATGGTTTTAAATATTTGAAACACTATTTATACCTGTATGAAGGTGTGGTTTTGTCCTTCTTTCATAGACGCACGTGGAAATGAAAAAAGACCAAGGGTTGCTTTTTTATGGTTTTAAATATTTTAAACACTATTTATACCTGTATGAAGGTGTGGTTTTGTCCTTCTTTCATAGACGCACGTGGAAATGAAAAAAGACCATGTGTTGCTTTTTTATGGTTTTAAATATTTTAAACACTATTTATACCTGTATGAAGGTGTGGTTTTGTCCTTCTTTCATAGACGCATCTGGAAAGGTTATGTCTATTATCTAATATTTGTTGTATGTAGATACTCTAAGTTACAAATCAGATATAAAACGCTACTACTATTTTTAAATTAAGAAACACTTAGACTATTTTATGCAACACATTAAAAATATTTTAAAAAAAGGATCTTAACGCCCATATCCCCGAAAACGTAGGCAGAGGCATAACCAGGGCACCCACGACTAGCCAAAGCCACTAACTCCTACATTACTAGGTGGTAAGCTTATAGCCAATCGGGCACATATATCCAATCACAAGCGACATTTTTTTGGGTAGAAAATTGGAAAAACCAAATTTTCTTTTTGTTGCCCGACCCGGGAATCAAAACCGGAACCTCATGCAGTCAAGTACAACACCTGAAGTCTGGACCGGCAGGCCCTGTGGTCTGTCAAGTCTGTACTTGCTTTGCTTTTTAAAGCATTCACAGTAATAAAACTTAAACTTAGAGTAGTTTAAAAAGACTAAAAGTTAAAAATAAGATTATAGTGGATGCTCAGATTTTCACTTATGTAAGGAACATCTAGAGGTCTGCATTTTTTTGATCTCTGTATGTTCATAAAATTCAAACTAATATTTATTTAAGTATTTATATGTATTCGTATCGTTTACTGAAATCTTTTACACAATTACGTAATTTACTTACTTTGTGGTTAGTTTAAATTTGTGTTATTTGCCCATTGATATTTATTTATTTATTATTTATTAGTTAAACATACCAGCCTCAGGTTAACATTGCCCGATTTCATTAACATATCTAAGATAGGAGATAGCACTACTGTAAAAATTAGATTAGTAACTAGGCCAACATAGTTAATTTACAGTAATTAACAATAACATCTTAACAACAAAACTCCGGTAGGCGTTTATAAGATAGATATCTATACTCAGATAAGTTTTTGATATTGGTGGCCTAGCATCAAGTTTTTTTTATTTCATTTACAAAAAAAAAGTTTCCCGTCTTTTCTAAATGAACAAATCCTGCTTCGAAAGTGTAGGAAGTATTTAAGGATTTTTTTTAGATTCTTTTTTTTTATCTAAACTAGAAATAAGAAATGACCATTGGATAGAATTAAAGATTAATAAGAACCTAATGGTCGACCCACTGTGTAATCTCATTAACCTAAACATTATGTTTAACTATTATCATTAGAACAGAGAGTAATGCTTTTAGTGTTTGCGTTGCTTTAGATTTTAAATAAAAACCAAGAACGAATGTAGGTACCTTTTCAGTCTAAACAAACCACTTGTATGCATTTTAAGCGACAAATGATTTAAAAACATATTTTTGTACGTATCCCATTTAAAAATAAACATAAGCTAGAAAGTAAATAAAACATAAAACGCATTGAGAAAGCGAAGATTCCAGCTTTCCCAGACACGCGTCAAGCTTTATAAAAGAGAGTCGGGGAGATATAAATAGACTTACTATCTCATCGTACACTGTCACCAGTCACTGATCGTTAGATAAAAATATTATTCTTTGTATCTGAGACTTGGAACGTGGATTACATATTTATGTGCATTAGATAAATGATACACTATGATTTGATTTAAGTTGGTATATTATGCTTAATAGTAAAAATTATAAAATAATAAAAAATATGAAATAGTAAAAATAATAAAATAGTAAAAATCGCCTGTGTGGTGTAGCGGTCCGGGTATTGGACTTGACTGCATGACTCGGGTTCGAATCCCGGGTAAAAAAAATAATTGGATTTTTCCAATTTTCTAATAAAAAAATGTTGGTCGGGATTGGAAATGTGCCCGGTTGGCGATAGGTTTGCCACCTATCACATTGTGGGACTTAGTGTCTTCGGCTAGTCGTGGATGCCCTGGTTGTGCCTCTGCCTACCTCTTCGGGGATATGGGCGTGAAGATACTTTTTTTTACATTGAGTTTGTTACGTTTACATTTTACTGGCATCTTTGGTGAATAGCGCCTTTACTAATACCTGATAATCCAGTTAGAGACTATAATAATATATTTTGTGGATTTCTACATGTAAATGTATGTATTGAACCCAAAAGCTTGAACTTTTGATAGGCTCATTATATTTAAATAGGAACTCAAATTTGTTATATTTCAGAAACGTCAAACTCAGTTATTGTCACTTCAATGACATTCACAAATTATAAAGTAATTGGTAGCATTATTCAAAGTTTCTTGCGTAGATACAACGTCATTTCACCTACGCCTTTGCCTGATATAGTAGTCTGGTTTGTTGTTGCTAGCCGTTACTGGGTTTTAACTAACTTCAAAAAGGAAGAAAAAATTTCGCCCCAGACAGGATTTGAACTTGTAACCTTTCGTCTCAAGCCAAGTGCTCAACCTATTGAACCACTGAGGATTCAAGTCCTGGGGCAAAATTCTTTATACATTTCGTTACCGTCAACATGAGTAGTTATGTCCTTTTGTTTTTTTTCTTTCTTTGAAATTTAACCCATGATGCCCTGAAGTGCTAAAATAAAATACCTTTACAAAGAGAATGTTACTAATTCGTCAGTATACTTTTCTGTGTCTTCAATTCAGTCATCAATTTCAAAATCGGTTCACATTTATAGTAAAATCGAATAACATACAAATTTGATTAAGCGCAGTAAAACTGCAATAGCCGACTCGAAATATTATTGTACCACGTCCAGATGGCCCCACATAAATTTCATCAAAATATTACTAGTAGTTTTGGTTTACACTCAATATGTACTCTAATGATTCCCACGTGTTGGTCCGGGCTCCTTTGCAGAATAGACCATCTGCCATCCTGCCAGGCAGCTCGTGAAAGGCGAGTATAGGCTAATACCGTCACTACCGTCACATCTAACTAGGTGGTAAAGTTTCGCAGCGACTTATCCGGATTAGTACCACCACCTTACCTGTTCTATATTAGCCCCCGTAACGTCTTGACCTGTTCCAGTTTGGAGGGTAAGGTAACCGGTAAACTTACTTTTGCTCGAGGCCTGAGATTACCACCTATGATGTCTCTAGGCGTGAATTTCTTACCATCAGGAAATCCGTCTGCTTGTTTCCTCTTCAATCACTTTATCTTTTAAAAAACCGCATCAAAATCCGTTCCGTAGTTTTAAAGATTTAAGCATACAAAGGGACATAGGGATATAGAGATAGAGGAAGCGACTTTGTTTTATACTATGTAGTGATGGTAGGAATTACATGGGAATTACCAAAAATCACGACTTATCGTTTCAAAATAGAATCATCAAAATGAGTTTTGCGAATAAAAGCCAGTCAGGTTTAACATGGTCGTGAGGTTTGGTACTCGAACTCTCTGCCTACTCTGTAAGGGACTTACAGAGAAGATATGTAAGTATGTATCATCAAATAAGTCATCAAAATTGGTTAGTCATATATTCGTATAACAAACTCAAAAAAAACACGCAGTCAAATTGACAACTTCCTCTTTTTAAAGTAGGTTGAAATGTAATCGTCGTACTACTTTTTACGGTTCCGTACCTTAAAGGTAAAAACGGAACCCTTTTGCTAAGCCTCCGCTGTCTGTTTGTCTATCTCCAGGCTGTATCTTATAAACCGTGCTAGCTAAAAACCTGAAATTTTTACAAATGATGTATTTCCGTTGCCGCTATAACATCATATGATATTAAAAATAAAAAAAAATGTGAAGAGGAGTATATACAATAATCAATATTAAAAACAGTAACAGGTACGCTTAAAATTTTCACAGAATATTTACTTTGACATTACCTTTCAAACTAAATAATTAAATAACAATAAAGTAAATATTAAAACATGTATCGAAAACCTACTTAAAAGTTTGCAATTTACTACTTGGTACGGAACCCTTCGTGCGCAAGTTGAACTCGCACTTGGCCGGTTTCTTAAAGTCGCTTAGAAATAATTTATTCATCTCCAGGAAGAGAAATAAGTCTAAACTTTAGAATTTCCCACAGTAATACTTTGGAACTACAAAGACAAAGGCTGGTTCGGCCTACTCATAAATACATAATTAATACATTGAAGGACAAATCCTTATATCTCAGCAAAGCCTTTTCAATGAGTTTCAAGAAGCAAGCACCCATTAATAATGGGTTTTGAGGTGGCACTTGTCTTGTAATCTTAAGTCCTTTGAAGTGAGTTGAGTATCGTATTTTCAAATCACAATCGGATATCTTCACGCTAATTTATAAATGCGGTAGGGAGAGATATGTGCCTACAATTCGTTGTTACGAATAGACTTTTGTATGGTATACGACAGCGAATATCTAATAGAACGGATATCTTGATGTTAATAAGATACAGAGGTTTAGATACACCATACATGTTATAGGTGTCGCTGCCCTCTGGCTGGAATCTTATGTCTTATGTGTATTTACCTACAACCTTTTTCTTTCGATCGAAACTTGCTGTTGTCGTTGTGGCAGCAGGAATAAATAAAGTAATGAATCTATACCCGGGCAGGTTGCTTAACTTAGTACCATTCGTTATGTCAGTATGTCCATATAAGTTAGGATCGAGTCTTAGGAGCAGCCAGGCAGAGATATGGTATACTATTCTGTTTTACAAGAAAGACCCACACTAGGATTCACTCGGAAAAAAGGTAAGTACTTCATTACGTTCGCGTTAGGCCACTTGCAGCTATACGATATGTATTTGAGAGCCTAAATTGAACAAGAGGCAAGGAAAGAGAGATAATGGGAGATCTACGTACAACTATATTATTCAGGTTAAGGAAAAAGTGGGTATTAGTAGTTGAAAAAGTTACCAGAGAAGAGATTATCATCTATCTGTCAAGTAAGTCATAGTATCAAGTGTATGAACCAGAAATAAAATACTATTTCAACTTGAATTGAAGAATACTAGTGGCAAAGTTATTTTGGTTTTGATTCAGCAATATACACCGATTGTCTTATTGTAAAACGAACCGCTTACTCCCCAGAGGTTTAGGCAATGCATTCATTGGTGTTATACTCTGAAAATCTGATCCTCAAAAATGAGCACTAAGTCAAAAGTTGAAAAGTCAAAACGTATCTGACGGTAGCATTATTAATGCATATTGCTTTTGAGCAATCGCAAATACAAAGTTTGTATGTTGAGTATGAAAATATGACAATCTGCCACACTCAGATACGTTTATAATCTTTTGATCAGCTATTATGTCGATATTTTGTCATTAAGTCAATGGTGGTAGCTTATGGTAGTTAGGGTTAAACCTAATTATGTCTTAAAATTTTGTTTAAATATTTATAACATAATATGTTACAAATCTTAATAATAAATTAGTATAATTTTGAAGATATTTGCACAACATAATGTGGTAGAATACGTTGGTATTAACAAATATCTTTTGTTACAGCTTCTGTCACACATTTTCGGCAAATAAATAAATCTCATTTTTCAAATAATCAAACTAGTTATAAACATAAATAATTTGCTTAAAAGTTAAAGTGTAAGTAATTAAATATTTTTTTTTTCTATCAATATTAAAACATTTGCACACCAAAATGTGGTAAAATACGAGTATGTAGATATACTTAAATATTTTTGTAACATCTCATTTACACACATATTCCGCAAATAAATAATTTTCTTTCTTTCTTTTAAATCAGGCATTAATATAATCGAAGTTAGGCGTTTGCATTTTTATTACTTACATAATATATTCGTTTCGAGTAGATTTTGCTTTTAGCGTGTCGTCAAATCCTATTTCGAATTTTATTTATTCCATTTACGTATGATCGCTGATGTAATCTTTATGTCAAAAGTGTAACTTGAGAATAATCAACGTTTATTTTACCAAATTCGAAAGTTTTATATCCGTATTCTATAAATTACATACCATTTACGTGTTAGATTTTTGACACACACTAATATTTTTAGTTTTCGTAATGAGCATGAGCGACTGCCATGAGTCAAGTTTAATTCATTTGCCAAGGCCTAAATTATTCAAAATAATTTATAAGTCGACGTAATTTCTTTTGATAGTAGATACTAGACTTTAGGTAGAGTATGATTACCTAAGTTCATCAAATGAAAAATAAGATTAGGCAACATCAAGAAAATATAAGATACACTAATTACTTCATGGAAAAATAAATATCCATAGACAAATTAGACGAATTGATTAAACCCAAAAATAAACTAATCGGATGTTACACAACTATACTTATACGCAATAGTACTTAAATAGATACATGTATAAGATTACAGTGTACACAGTTTATACAGTGTACTTTCACTAAACAGAAATTTAGGAACGCCGCAATAACTAACTAATTTGACTCTTTTTTATGACATTGGAAGGCAAATAAGCAGACGGATTCCCTGATGGTAAGAAATTTCCGCCGCCTAGAGACACCAATAGTGGTAATGGTGCGTTGCCAACCAGAGACCGTGATGTTAGCTCGTCTTGGTGCGTGCTTCTTTGCAGAATAGACCATCAGCTTCCTGCGCCAAGCAGCTCGTTAAAGGCGAGCACAGGCTTACGGTCACTAGTACCTCGACATCTGACTAGGTGGTAGAGTTTCGCAGCGACTCACCCGGTTTGGTACCACCGCCTTACCTATTTCTTCCGCCTTAAGGTCAGCGCTAGTTGATTATTTCCTGATGGTTAGAAATTCACGCCGCCTAGAGACAATAAAGGTGGTCATAGTGCGTTGCAAAAATTAGGCCTGGATGTTAGGCCTCGAACAAAAGTAAGTTTACCGGCTACCTTATCCTCCGGACGGAATACGGCAATAGGCGTTGACGTTATGACGGCAGGAATAGGTAAGGCGGTGGTACCAAAATGTAGGATGTCACGGTGGTAGTGACGGTAAGCCTATGCTCGCCTTTTACGAGCTGGCGGCTGCTGCCAGGAAGGCAGCTGGTCTATTCAGCAAAGGAGCCCGGACCAACACGGGGAAACTCACTCAATATAAAATCTCAATATTTTTTTTTATTTACTAATCATTTTACTTTAACAACTTAATTTTTGGTTGGTCTGAAAAAATGTGTAGTTAGAGGTAAGCTCGCTTTTTGTGCATTTCTATTTCTTATTATGTGTTGACAAAAGATAATTTAATATTGTGCATACATACATATATATATCTTCACGAACCAGCGAATCATGTTCTTTATTATTTTAACACCAACACTTTCTTTTAATCCCACTCTTTCTCGGATCTCACTGTTATGAATATGGTCAGCGAGCGTTATATCATAGATTTTCCGTAGCGCTCTCATTTAGAATACGTTTACCCTACTCTAATGCTTTTTGTGACAAACTGAACTCTCACTTCAATACAACAACGTTTGGTTAAACACAGAACTATGCAAAGCTAATCTAGATGTGTATTACAAATAAAACCGAATCCCCATATCCAGGATGGGAAGACCACCTTATGGGTCATGTGTGTTCCTTTTTGTCGTACTAGTTATTGTCAGGAGAAAGTTCATATTATGAATAGTAACTCAATATTCGTACTGTGGACAGTACAATGTAAATTATGAAAGCTTAGCTAGTCCTATTAATATTATAAATGCGGAAGTTTGTATGTATGGATGTATGGATGTTTGTTACTCTTTCACGCAAAAACTACAAAGCCGATTACGATGAAATTTGGTATGTAGGTAGCAGGTACCCAGAATAACATATAGGCTACTTTTTGTCCCGGAGTTCCCGCGGGATTGGGACTTACGCGGGTGAAACCGCGGGGCGCAACTAGTAAATTATAAAATAAAAATAATAAATATCCCTGGACAAACTACACAAATTGAATCTAACCCCAAAGTAAGCATTTTATATGCTTGCGTTATGGATATAAGTCGGCTATACTAATACATAGAAATATTTAAATGTATGTTGAAATAAATTTTATAAATGACGATTTCGTTCGCAATAAAGTATTTAATATAACTTCTGAAAGTACTCCGTTAGTATTTTCTCTAGATCCCGCCAAAATTCCAGGAACTAGTTTAATTTAAATTCTTTGAACACTTCATCGCATTGGGCTGCTTTGAAAATTAAGCCATCTGTCTGATTTCCGAAAAGGTTGTAAGGGGACATCTGATATATTTTATTTAGGAAATGAAGTTTTTAAAATGAAATGAAATTTATGTATTTGCGGAATATGTGTGTTTAAAAGTTGTCTATTACTAATTGTGTGTGGTCTAATGGTCCAGCGTGGAACTTGACTTCTTGAGGTCCCGGGTTCAATCTTCGGGTGGGACAGTTAAAAAACTAGAAAATGTATATTTTCAATATTGTAATAAAAATAACGTTGCCCGGGATTGGATATGTGCATGGTTGACGAAAGGTTTGCCACTTATCACATCATGGGACTTAGTGTATTCGGCTAGTCGTAGGTTGTGCATTTGCCTTTGGGGATATGGGCCTGAAGATATTTTTTACGTTACTAAGATTGTAATCTTGATTGCTTTAGTTTCTATGGCTAATGGGTTACTAATAGAGAAGTTTTTACAAGTTAACCGACCTTTTTTTATTTGTATGTGAAGTAGCCTCGTGTCTACTTTTCGCAACACTTGGTATTTCTTAATATGGTAGAACTATTTTATTTATTTATTTTTTTTTATAACATTACAAGGCAAACAAGCAGACGGATTCCCTGATGGTAAGAAATTCCCGCCGCCTAGAGACACCAAAGGTGGTAATGGTGCGTTGCCAACCAGAGGTCGTGATGTTAGCTCGTCTTGGTGCGTGCTACTTTGCAGAATAGACCATCAGCTTCCTGCGCCAAGCAGCTCGTTAAAGGCGAGCACAGGCTTACGGTCACTAGTACCTCGACATCTGACTAGGTGGTAGAGTTTCGCAGCGACTCACCCGGTTTGGTACCACCGCCTTACCTATTTCTTCCGCCATAAGGTCAGCGCCAGTTGATGTGTTCCGGCTCGGAGGATAAGGTAGCTGGTAAGGCCTAACATCCCGGCCTAAGGTTGGAAACGCACCAAAGGTGGTCTTTGGTGCCTCTAGGCGGCGTTAATTTTCTACTATCAGGAAATCCGTCTGCTTATTTGCCTTTCTATAACAGAAACAAAATGTTGGCAACTCAGCATTCTCATCTATAGTATTGACCATATTTCCAACAAACGGAAATTTGTCTTTTTTATCTTCCACCTTTTTACCTTAAAAATCCATTCGTTACTGGGCCATATTCCGAAAACCTGCTACGGATATATCAATGCGACTGCACCGTCCAATTCAAATAGATTGCGCTATTCAATCCGTAAATTGGTGCATTTGTCGTATCTTGTTTCTACGACTAAACTACGGAAATTAAACAAACAAGCGATGTATAAGCTGCGTTTGAAATCTACGTACGAGCTTTTTCGGAAACGTGGATGGATATTTTAAAATGCTGTCTTTTTTTTCCATTTTTAAACTGATACACAGTTTTTCACGAAAATGTTTCAAACCAATTATAACATCTGGTTTGGACGAGAAATTCATTTAAAATCTTTGTTATTTGTAAAATTAAAATCTTCATCGTTTTATTTAAAATGTTTTATATGAATATTGAATATGAATATTTAGGGTATTATAATCTACAATATCTGGCACAAAATAAATAAACATATTTATAGGTCCTGACATCAAAACATCGTCGATAGTCATTGAGATAAAAATTATCTTCACGCCCATATCCCCGAAGAGATAGGCAGAGGCACAACCAGGGTACCCACTACTAGCCGAAGATACTAAGTCCCACAATGTGATAGGTGGCAAGCCTATCACCAACCGGGCACGTATCCTATCCCGAGCAAAACTTTTTTTTAGAAAATTGGAAAAACCCAATTTTCTTTTGTTGCCCGACCCGGGATTCGAACCCAGGACCTCATGCAGTCAAGTCCAACAACTGAACCGCTAAACCACAGAGGCGATATTTATATAGAGATTATCATTGAGATAAATGAACATTTATACTTTACTAGCTGTTCGCATGCGGCTTCGTCAGAGGTATTGGGGAAACGTAAACGTTTTTCATACAAATTTGACACCCTTATACTAAAAATAACATTTTTTGAACTCGGATGTTTAGCTATATGAATATAAAATTTCATCAAAATGTGTTGAGAGATGTAGGAGTGGAAGAACAATATACAGACAGATTGACAGCTTGATGTAATTTATTTAAAAACACTTGTACTTTCCACAATATATTTTATTATTTTTTATTTTTATAATTTAGCCAACCGGTTTCGCTATACAAGCATAATCAGGGCTATATAACAAGTTGTTATAACCGGTATAGCGAAACAGGTTGGCTAAATTATAAAATAAAAAATAATAAAATATGTTGTGGAAAGTAGGTACAAGTGTTTTTAAATAAATTACATCAAGAATGGAATTCCACCAAGCTCCGACGATAAGAAGTATAGAATCTGACAGCTAGATATTTGCATTTATAATGTTAAAATGGTTTGTAACTCAAAACCACAAATACAATGTTGATAAAAAAATTGTGGGATCATATCGGAACCACTAGCTACATTTAAAAAAATGTTAGAACTCCAGTCTAAGGTTGGCAACATTCTTTTGCAAAACTATAAAATTGGTTACCAATTAGCCAAAATTTAAGCGTAAAGCTTTCTTCGTGATTTAAAATAAGAACGTACCGAAAAAGACAAATTACGAACAAAATATTGCAAACTAACTTCATATCTACCTTTCGATCTATCTGCATATTCGACTACCTGTTAATTAACCTATCTACCTTTCTATATAAATTCTCTAGTAGAAATTAAAAGTAAAGTAAAGTATCTTCGCGCCCATATCCCCAAATAGGTACGCAGAAGCACAACCAGGGCACCCACGACTAGCCGAAGACACTAAGTCATCAAGCAGAAGAAGACATCAAGCCTATCGCCAACCGGGCACATAATATATTTTTTGTTAGAAAATTGAAATAAACAAATTTTCTTTTATTCCCCGACCCAGAATTCAAACCCAGGACCTCATGCAGTTAAGTCCAACATCTGAACCGCTAAACTACAGAGGCGAGAGGCTATTAGAAGTTGCTAAAGAAAACCACGAAAATATTATCTTCGAACGTGCAATTCATTTTTCCTGATGTTTCACGCGAAAACACCTTTTAATCAACTTCCTATCTTCGTTCCGCAACACTGGCTGTGTTTATTCGCCAAATTATGTGTTAAGAAGGAAGATGGCTACAATCTATATACTTACTTACAAATGAAATATTTATGAGTCTCAAGTGAAATATTTGTTAGTAATACAATTTTATACACGTACTTCAGTCATAGAGGAGGGCTGTTAGATTTTTATAGCATCGAGTGTTTTAATTGCTGATTCCAGTAATCTATCTACTTTTTTATCTTTCACCTCTGTGGTCTTGCGGTCTGATGTTAAACTTAACTTAGAGAGGTCCCTGATTTGAACCACTGGTAGGGTAAAAAAATAAAATGTATTTTTTTCAATTTTGGATTGGGATTGGATATGTGCCCGGTTGGCGATAGGCTTGCCGCCTATCACATTGAGGGACTTATGCCCGATTTCACCAAGAGCCCCCATACTTTAGGGGATCTTTTAACGTTACTTATGGGACTGTTTCCATATAAAACAGTCCCCTAAAATACGTTAAAAGTCCCCTAAAATATAGGGGCTCTTGGTGAAATCGGGCATTACTGTCTTCGGCTAGTCGTGGGTACCCTGTTTGTACCTCTGCCTACCTCTTCGGGGACACTGGCGTGAGGATACTTACTAACTTATTTTAAATATTTCATTAGAAAACTATTTTACGTGATAATTAAATTCACAGTAACAACAAATTTTGTTACTTGTTGCACGCTTGTTTATCTTGTATTTGGACAAATGTCTGCAAAGGTTAAGATCATTGAATGTGGGAATGCGTATGGGTGACCAAGTTGTGAACTGCCTGCTATATGCAGATGATGCTGTACTTTTGGGCTCTACACCATCTGAGCTGCAAACACTGGTCACCGTTATGAAAGAGGATTGTAAAGAAAGGGGCTTACATTTGAATGCGTTGAAAACCAAAATAATGGTATTTGAAAGAGATGTAGCCAGAACGGATGTAAGAGTTTTGGTTGATGATGTAGTGCTGGAACAAGTGAATGAAATTGTATATCTTGGTTGTGCTTTTAGCAGGGATGGAAGGTACACCGCGGATGTAGAGAAGAGAGTGAGTGCAGGGAATAGTGTGAATGGAGCGTTGGGTAGGCTATTCCAAAGCGAGGTTTTGAGTCAAAAAGCTAGACTCGCTTTGCATAATTCTGTGCTTATCCCAACGTTATTGTATGGAAGTGAGAGTTGGGTATGTCAGAAAGATCATGAAAGTAGGATAAATGCGGTCGAAATGAGAGCACTACGGAAAATCTGTGGTGTAACGCTCGCTGACCGCATTCGTAACAGTGAGATCCGAGAAAGAGTGGGATTGAAAGAAAGTGTTGGTGTTAAAATGCGAAAGGGCATGCTCCGCTGGTTCGGGCATGTGGAAAGAATGACAGATGAAAGATTGACAAAGCAGATATACAATGCGAATGTGGATGGATGTAGGTACCCGGGGAGACCAAGGCTGACATTTCACGATCAGATCAATCGAATATTATCCGAGGGTGGTGTCAAGAGTCTCCGAAATCGGCGTGTTTGTATGAAAAGGGTAATGAATGTGAAGGAAGCAAGACAGGTTTGTCAGGATCGTGAGGTCTGGCACACGATACTCTCTGCCTACCCCGTAAGGGACTTGGCGTGAAGATATGTATGTATGTGTGTATGTAACAGAATACTCGCAGAAGCTTGTAAACAGGATCACAACCCAAAAATTGTACTCGTTTATACTGAACTTAGTTTCATTAAATTAAACTCGGTTTCCAATTTCGGCAACGCACCGTTACCATCTTTGGTGTCTCTAGGCGTCGTGAATTTCTTGCCATCAGAAAATCCGTCATATTGTTTGCCTTCCAATATAATAAAAAAATAACTTATTTTATATTCAATTTTATAATATGCTTAGAGAATTTAACTTTTTTATACATTTTTAATGTGTTCTTTTCATATCAAGGATACTGAAATCACTTCCAAAAGTATCGTATAAAATTGAATGAGTAATATCAAGAATTCTTAAAATAGTTGTGAAAGATATAAATAGAATGAACACATTTTTAGTTCTTATACAAAACGCGGGGGTGACAAATATTACAACTAGCTTTCACTCGCGGCTTTACCCGCTTATCAATTTCTGTTTTTTATAAATTGTAGCCTATATCTTATTCTAATGTTTAACCTATATTTTAATAAAGTTTCATTTCAATCCACTCAGTAGTTTGAATTACAAATAAATGAAACAATTTATTATTTATTACAATGAAAGAATTACAAATATTCATCCATTCTCACAAATTTTTTAATTTGTGATATTATTAGGATAAGTAACTAGCTGTTTGCCCGAGGTTTCGTCAGCGTTGTATAGTAACAACTTTCGTCTCTTATTAAAGGATTTTGCAGGTTGATTTTGAAAAAAATAGCATATTTTAAAATTGAATCTTTAGCTACATGCATATCAAATTTCATCAAAATCGGATCAGCGGTTGAGACATAAAAGAGTAGCTGACAGATGGAAAATCACGTTTATAATATTACTATGGATAAATGTTTATACATGTCTATACACTAGCTTTTCTCACGGTTTCGTACTTCGTAGGAACATTAAATTTATGAAGTAGTGCCACGGTAACCTTCTGAGTTTAAAAGAGTTGAACTCTGCAATCTTTGAAGCAGGGTCTTAAAAGAAATCATTAAAATCTGTTCAGTATTTTGTGAATTTATCAAGATTTTTATATGTGACCGACTGATTCATCAACGAACTGTACAAGCCACTGAATGATTTTAGAACAGTAGAACAGTATAGACATTGGTGCCTGCTAAAAGCGAGATATCTCGAAATTCTGCTCTCCAAATTGGTATAGTCTTACATATAAAATACCCGTGTCACAATGTTAGTTACTGTACTCCTTTGAAACGGCTTAACCGATTCTTAAGAAGTTT
>NJDD01004807.1:0-29983 GCA_002245505.1 Calephelis nemesis | reverse complement strand
TCGAATTTATGATATTATTAGGAAAACTTAACTAGATGTTTACCCGCGGTTTCGTCAGGTTAGAAAAGTTACAATTTCATCCCATAATAAAGACTTTTGCTGGTAGATTTTGAAAAAAATAGCATATTTAAACTTGAATCTTTAGCTATATGCATAAAAAATTTCATCGAAGTCGGATAAGCGATTGAGACATGAAAGAGTAACAGACAGACAGAAAATCACGTTTATAATACTAGTATGAATAATTGTTTAGACACATCTATACACAAGCTTTTCTTACGGTTTCGTAGATATATTAAATTTAAGAAGTCCTCCCACGATAACCTTCTGGGATAAAAAGAGTTTTGAGCTCTTAAATCTTATAAGCAGGATCTTAAAAAATCATCAAAATCTGTGTAGTATTTTGGGAATTTATCTAGATTTTATATGTGCAAGTTATAAAATGTGACTGACTGATCTATCAACGAACAGCACAAGCCACTGAATGAATTTAGAACAGCTAAAAGCAGGATATCTCGAAATGCTGCTCCTAAAATTGGTATAATCACCGAAACAGCTTGACCGATTCTCATGAAATTTTCTTATATATAAAATTCCCGTGTCACAATATTAGTTACCGTACTCCTCTGAAACGGCTTGACCTATTCTCATATAATTTTTTGAGCATATTGAGTAGGTCTGAAAATCGGTCAACATCTATTTTTCACGCCCGTGATGAGGGTGACTCACCCCAAACTTTTTTTACTAAAATCACATTGAAAATATAGCAGAGCAACGTCTGCCGGGTCAACTAGTCTTATATATATATAAAACTCCCGTGTACCAATGTTAGTTACCGTACTCCTCCAAAACGCGTGGCCGATGCTCATGATATTTTGTGAGCATATTGAGTAGGTCTGTGAATCGGCCATCATCTATTTTTCATACCCCTAAGTGATAAGGGTGACTAACCTCAATTTTTTTTACTAAAATCACAGTACAGCAGAACAACGTCTGCCGGGACAGCTTGTATTTTACAAAACTTTGTATGAAAAATTGGTGATCGTTATTTTATTTGGCTATCAGATAGTTCACAAGATTATCCTCATCCCGATATCCCAAAAAATTCTTGCAGAATATTTTCAGAACTGGAAAAGCGTGGTAACTCACAGACAATATTTAAAACGTATCTGGCTATCACTTTTATAATTGCGAATATTTTGTAATACCTACCTAATACAAATCAAACAAGCAGTCATATTAAACCAGCGCCGTAAACGTTATTGGTGCCTTGCCTATTAGAAGTTTAAATATTAGCCCTCTCACACAAAAAAGGAAGTTACACACCAGATCAACAGGCGCGTAAGTTTTGTTAATAAGGAGGTAAGTTTTTTGCGTTAGTACCTTGTTGGACATCTTATACTTTAACCGTAATACGACAATGGCAAAGACTAGCGTAGAGGTGACAAGAAATGTCACTATATTTGAGTCTCAACTCTACTAACTCTACTAACTCTAGTTTTTGGCAAATGACATAAAAATACAAAATTAAGGTCAGTATTTAAAAAACAGGCTGTAGGTTATTTTTTGTAAACAATTAAAATGTTATCAAAAGTATTAAGTGAAAAAATAAAACCTTAAAAAATAAACAACATTTTACAAAAAGTTATCAAAAACTTACTTATTTTTGTTCCTGTCCAAATTACTATAACTCACTCATTCACAAAACACACCTTTCCGTAAACACTCAAAACTTCAGTTAACAGTTTTCGCGTAACTATTGGGGAAACAAGAGAGAAACGTCCCGATCTCCCTGCGAACCAGAGTCATCTAAAAAATCACAATCCTAGAAGCTTATTGCTATCGTGAAGTTTCATACTAATATCTACGAAGGCGATTTCAACTTTATTTTATTAAAATAAGGTTTAATTTCCCTTGACCACGTTCTAGTTATGAGGAAAAGACAGGGGTAGAAGTACAGATGCTGCGCGCATGCGCATTTCGTTGCTAAAATCACACATATGCGTGTGTGTGTGTGTGTGTGTGTGTATAAGAGATAAAATGTTATTGTTCGAGTTCGCGGTGGACACTATTGTTGAGAATAAGTGCTGGCTCTATCTCCCGAGCGGGAAATAGTTACGTCTCTTGTAGGAAGGTTGTTGGGATTTCTGTAACTCAGAACGTTTAACACAAACGATTCCCGTGGTATCAATGGATGTTCTTTTGTTATTTAGAGGAAAACTTCGTGTTTTATTGTTTGAGTACAGTCGTCGACGTAATGTGTTTAGTAATTAGACTAATAAGGTTACATGTAAGTAAAGTTCCTAAAGTGTGTAATATTTTAAAAGCTTTCTTAAACGACTGTAAAAATTGGAGGTTCTCAGTCCGACTGTTTGTAAAAAGTAAGTGAGTAAGTATCTTCACGCCCATATCCCCGATTAAGTAGGAAGAGGCACAACCCACGACTAGCCGAAGACACAAAGTCCTTCAATTGTGATAGGCAGCAAGCCTGGACCGGGCACAAATCCAATCCCGAGTACCGAGGCCGACGTGTGCTGATGTAGTGGAAACTATGCAGTTCTGAAAGAAACGTGACATTTGGTAATCGGTATTTTCTAATTGCCTTGCAAGAAACTCGGCGTTAAGATATGTCCATGTGTATGTTATTCCTAATATGTAATCACATCCTGGTTCCTTTTTTTGATTCGGGTGCTCTGTATAAAACAGACCATATACAATTCTTCTTGGCTATTTGTTACAGGGATTGGATTAATTGGCAATTTTCAAGAAGACCACTGGTGTTAGAGACCACCTATTTCTACCGCCATAATAACAGTCATATGTTTCGAGGATATGATGGCTGCTAGACTTGCAAATTAGGCTACAGACCGCGGTTGTATCTAACTATCAAAAGACCCGTAAGACCTGCGAGCTTGTCCACTATCTTACGCTTTACAAAAAGACTTCAAACGTGTTAAATACTAAAACGGAACGCATCTAATAATAAATATGTTGTTTATAATATAATTCAGACATAAACATATTACATGCGGTCTAAACGTGTTCGTTCGTCAGCCCGTAATAAAACCGCTTAAACATGACGGACGACGTCTTTGTATATAAATAAACATATATTTCAACCAAAAAGAGAAGTAGATGACAAGTTTATGATTGCTTGTGTTTATATATTTCTATCTGGTGATATGAGATGGCTTACTCAAGCTCAACTTATAATAAAAGTCAATCTATAGACAATAGACAGTGTTAGGATGCTTTGGTTACCGGAAGAATATTGTTAATTTTTAATGTAAATTATAGCATATTTTATGGATAAAGTAGTGAAAAAAAAGCACATTCACGCCCATATCCCCGAAGTGGTAGGCAGAAGAAACCCAGGGCACCCACAACTAGCCAAAGAAACAAGTACTATTTTATTTATGCGCTTCGGCTATATTTGTCAAGCTTCCGAAATCCGAATGTATTATAAAGATATAGAGTTGGTATTACATAATTAATCGTTTCGCTTAAATTTAGATTAGGTCAGCTAATTTAAGAATAAAAGTATAAAGTGTAAAAAATGTATAGCCGAAGCGCATAATTTAAATAGCACCTAGTACTGTACGAACGTACGTACGTAGTATGGAAACATAATATTTAGAACATGTTTAAAATCTAAAATTCAAAAAATTCATTCTTTTAAGCAACTAATTGAATTATTGGTGATAACACATAAGTAAATAATAAATATCTCTGGACAAGTTACACAAATTGAATCTAACCCCAAAGTAAGCAAATTATATGCTTGTGTTATGGGTGTTAGTCAACTATATCAATACATAGAAATACTTTAAAAGATACCAGAATAAATTTAATAAACACCCAGACCAGGAAATGCAGAAATCTAAATGTTTTTTGACAAATGCCTGCCCCCTTCGGGAATCGAACCCGAGCCTCGCGGTTGATCGGTGTAGTTAGGCGTGTACGGTAGCCACTCGAACAACGAGGCGGTCAAAGATGATACGACTCAATAGTCTCGCACCCAGTTTTCCGGAGGTAATAACAGCATGCTTTTTATTCATGAACCTTCCAGTTACAACCGCAACTGCTGAAAGCAGTTTATAAAAATTAAAACTTATAAAAAATTACAATGGGACAGGAACGCCTCTAAGACTTGTCGCTATAAAGGCAGAAATTTTAGAAAAAATGCCAAAAAAGGCAAGGAGAGTGTACATTTAATTTGAATTGTTTATTTTTTTTTGTTAAATAGTGATACTTATACTTATAATTATGATTAATAAATATTTCTCGTAATTTTATGCATTTTTTGGAAAATATTTACCCTTCCTAATAAGTTTACTGTCGTCAAAATTTAAATTATCTAAAATTCATTAAAATCAATCAACCTGTTTACTTGAGTTAAAAGATACATATTGTGAGTAAGTACAAGTAACGTATTTTTATTTTAGCACTTGCCCTGTGCTTGTCGGCTTGAGACGAAAGGTTACAGGTTCAAGTCCTGTCTGGGGCGAAATTTTTTCTTTCCTTAAATTGTAATTTAACCGCCTGTGTGGTATAGCGGTTCAGTCGTTGGACTTGACTGCATGAGGTACCAGGTTCGAATCCCGGGTCGGGCAACAAAAATGAAATTGGATTTTTCCAATTTTTTAATCAAAAAAAGTTGTCCGGGATTGGATATGTGCCCGGTTGGCGATAGGCTTGCCACCTATCACATTGTGGGACTTAGTGTCTTCGGCTAATCGTGGGTGCCCTGGTTGTGCCTCTGCCTACCTCTTCGGGGATATGGGCGTGAAGATACTACATTCTAAAATATTGCATAAGTTTTATTTTTGTTGGACTCAGGGCCAACTCGGTCCATTTTCACGATATAACTATTGTGTGGTTTTTGTCTTCTTTACAGTTTAATTTTTTTAAAATTCATTAAAACCAATTAACCCATTTTAATGAGGTAAAAGATACATATGAGTAAACAATACAATGTAACAATTTTAGAAGGGATTTGTATATTTTTGAGACGGAAATGTTTCACACACCGCCCAAATGTTGTACGTTAATTAGCCAGTAATAAAATAACTTGAATATGACAGATGACGTGTTTATACGTAGAAGTAAACACGTGTTTAAGCCGTGCAAGGCTGTAGATGATAAATTTATGATACTTTATGTCACGTTTGTTTGTTTAAATGTATTCTCCGTGATCCATATAATCTGTATATTAATACCTACTTGATGCCAAAACTTCGAACCTCTTTTTACGAAAATTACGCTAACGGAGGAGTATGAAATTTGGTACACTTATAGTTATGTGTAGAAGAAGTGGTCGCTAATATTTTTCAATAATAATGCTTATAAAGTGAATTTATTAAGAAAATAAAACATAACCCACACTACCATGCATTTGACACACACATCAAATGTATTGATGATAATTATAAAAGATCACAGATGGCGCACTAAAAAAATTGAAATGTTTAAATACCAATGTTGAGATTTTAATTAGAATGCGTTTCAAATATTATAACCAAGTTTTTATTAAAATTTAGGTCTATAACCATATTATAATTAGAAGCGTCTTAAAAATAATGTCATCAGTGGGAACCAGCTAAATGTCAGATATAAATATTAATTTAAAGAAAGTTTCTTCACGCCCATATCCCCGAAGAGGTAGGCAGAGATACAACCTGGGCACCAACGATTAGCCGAAGATACTAAGTCCTACAATGTGATAGGTGGCAAACCTATCGCCAACTGGGCACATATTCAATCCCAGGCATCATCATTTTTTACATTATTAGAAGACAGAACATATACAATTTCTAATTTTTTTGTTGCCTGACTCAGGAGTCGAACCTGGGACCTCAAGAAGTCAAGTCCGACGCCGGACCGCTAGACCACAGAGGCGATTTAATATTTAATTTATTTCTTGATAATTTTTTTATTTCTAGATATTTATGTAAATTGAAGTGAAATTTATGTGATATAATGTGTTGGTCCGGGCTCCTTTGCAGAATAGACCATCTACCTTTCTTGCCAGGCAGCTCGTAAAAGGCGAGCATAGGCTTATCATCACTAACACCGTGACATCTGACTAGGTGGTAGAGTTTCGCAGCGACTCGCCCGGTTTGGTACCACCGCCTTACCTTTTCCTGCTGCCATAACGTCATGACGTGTTCCGGTCCGGAGGGTAAGGTAGCCGGTAAACTTACTTTTGCTCGAGGTCTAACATCCTGACCTCAGGTTGGCAACGCACCATTACTATCTTTAGTGTCTCTAGGCGGCGTGAATTTCTTACCATCAGGAAATCCGTCTGCTTGTTTGCCTTCCTATAACATACAAAAAATGTTAGTAAATTTATATCTATATATTATCGTCGATGACAAACACTATTAACAAATTTTGTTAACTTTTGCGGTGGGAGGATTTCAGGAGTAGTTTATAAATATATTGACAAGCACAAGTACCATTTTCGGTCAATATGAATAAAAATGTTCGTTTTTGTATATCTTCATCTCGATTTTACGTTTTCAAATGCCTCAAAACTTTACTGGATAAATGTTTTAAAGCAGATTTTTGTTTTTTACTTGAAAGCAGATGCTTCATATTAGAAGATGAAATTGACGTTTGTTCACTTTCATGTTCACTTTTGTATTTTTATTTTGTTGTTTTGAAAGTTACTATATTTTTTTATTTTTTTCACGTTTCTTGTTAGTGTTGCTGCTATTAAATGTCTGTAATAAAAATGTAAGGATCTGAAATATTAGAGTCACACCCTCCATCCTAGAAAATTATTAGATCAAGATAGATCCTGAAGGATTCTCCTTCATCCAAGGCTTAGTAAAAGGGCACCCAAGGACTCGGCTTTTTATTACGGTTTTTATGGCCAAATAATCAAAAGATTACTTACAGAAATGTTTTTGTTAGGTTTCTCATTTTATTGGGACTCAGTATTTTCGGCTAGTCGTGGGTGCCCTGGTTGCGCCTCTGCCTACCTCTTCGGGGATATGGTGAAAATACTTTTTTTTCTCATTTTACCAGTGTCGGTTTATCTGAAAGTCGTATCATAAGACAAGCTGTTTATCCGCGATTTCATCAGAGTATAATAATGACTTCGGACACATCAACATCGTTTTCACGCAAACTTTAATCCTCCAACATAGTCCTAATGTTAAACTTCATCCATGACTAGCCGGAGACACTTAGTCCCAGGTTATATGGCAGGCCCATTGCCAACCGGGCACATGTCCAATCCCGAGTAATTTTTTTTTCATTAGAATATTGGAAAAAACACATTTTCTTTTTGTTGCCCGACCCGGGAGTCGATCCGGGACCTTGCGAAGTCCAGTCTAACAACTGGACCGCTAGACCGTAGAGGCGATTATAGTCTTTTAGGAGTTGAATTTAAAAAAAAAGAACTTTTGATTAAACTAAAGTCCTAAATACATAAACGAATACAAAATTAAATTTGTTTATTGTGCTAAAGGTAAACTTTCGTATCAATCTATTTTCGTCGTCCTAAGTATTAAGGGTGGTCTGTCCCAATTTATTTATTTATTTTAAAACAATCTTTAAGAATATATGTATATATATATATAGAAAGTATAAAAGAAAGTACCCGACTTTCTTATATATATATTAATAAAAATTGTTAAAATTGTTATATATATATATATAACAATTTTAACTCAAGATCTGCTTTTTGATAATTTGAAAGCCAAATTTACCAAAGAACGACGTCTGTAGAGCCAATCAGCTATATTTTTTAAGTACAAGGTAAAAATTGAAACCTATAAGAAAATAACGTTAAAGAAAAAATAATGAGCCTAAGAAAATTTGCTCTGTTATTTGGGGAGATACGTGGAAACGAGTTCCCTATTTGTTTTTCTGAAAGTTTAGAAAACGTAAGAATAAATTACATACCTACGCGAAAAATTGTATGTTGACGATATCTTAGGGACGATTATCCATGCGAGTCAGGCAGTTCCAACTTCCAATGTGGAAATTTTAATAAAGTTTCTCAGTACACGCCTTGTAGACTTCATAAAAATTCTATCAAACTCTTAAGAGTTTAAGAAAGTTTGGCAAAATGGGAACGTCACTATCATAGCATCTTTTACGCCCTGGCCATTGTCAATGTGCCAAACGCTCGGGGAGTTTACTCAGGTGGATTGAACGACTTTGATTATCCGTTTACAAAAGTCCGCAGCTCAATGCTCACGAAACTTGTTTAATTAAACTTCTGGCACTCTTTTTTTCCTTTAGGCGAGAAATCTCTTGTTTGGAACAAGGAAAGCTGTGGAGAATGTTATTATTAGAGTAATCGAATAAATTCTCATGTTTAATATAACATGTTCATTTGGTTGAGGGATCGCATAATTGTATACGGAAAAATATATGGAAATACGTTTCGGTTTTTTTTTATCATAAACAAGTCTACGCCCCTGACTTTTCACACGCAATACACGTTAGTTTTAATCGGATTGCTGCAAAAATATCGGTGTTACAAGGTTGACGTATCTGTGTTTGTGTCTGTCTGTGTAATCATACTTCTTTATGTATGTATATATACGTACGAATGGATTTCATCTTTAAAGAAGATGTGACCGAGATGGTTCTTATCTACATTAAATGAAGGTTTTATCGGACTTATTGATCTTTTTTAATTTATTTTATCTATTACGTATCCGACTAAACAGAATTTGATTAGGCAAGTAATTACGCGTGAAAACTCAACAAAAATATTGCATTTTCCTATTTAAATGGAGCAACAAGCTCATCCCAATTGGGGAATAAAAAAATGGCAAAAAAATTTTTCGTTTACTTGCCCTATTTTTAATATTAAATAGGTAGACCAATGTTTTTTAAAAAATGTGATATTTAGTTATAAATATTAACTTGCTGGTCGATTTGCTTTGTTTTAGAAATCCGCAACTAAAATTTTATTACAATGAAAAATAATATCTATGCCTGTATTCCCAAAGAAACGCAGGTACAACCAGGTATCCACAACTTACAAAAAAAAGCAAAGTCCACAATGTAATAGCTGGCAAACCTATTTCCAAAATAAATAATACATAAAAAACTTTTTTAGGTTGCCTGACCTAAATTTCGAACCCAAGACATTACGCTCGCAATGTTAATACCGGATAACTAAACCACTGAGATGATACGTTTTTTTTATTTTCACGACTTCGTACCTATTTTTATCTATACTCGTGACACATCAGATGTGCTATGCACATAAGTCAAATACCAGACGGATGAAATATCTTAACATAAATTCCAATTACCTTTGTAAACATTGATTGTATGCCAAGAATTCTATTACAATCTTATAATCTTACTAGCTGACCCGGCCGACGTTATTATTCTTGTGTGATTTTAGAAAAAAATAAGGCTGAATCACTCTTATCACTTAGAGATTCTCAAACCTACTCAAATGCTCAAAAAAATTCATGAGAACCGGTCAAGACATTTCGGGGGAGTACGGAAACGAAAATTGTGACACAAGAATTTTATAAGTAAGATAATCTGTAAGTACAGTTCAGATAAGCTTTACTTCTAATAATCACCAGTAACCAACATACAATTTGTAACCGTAACACCAAACATTGAAAATGTTTTATAATCACCGATTAAACCTATATGTAATGTAGCTGAAAACCATTGCCAGCACATAAGCTATCAAACAAAACAAGTGTCGAAATCGGTCCATCTCTACAAACATTGTGTTGCCAGTGATATACACAATATATACATACACGTCAAATTTGTAACACCCCCTGTATTGGTTGGGGTAGAAAAATAAATAGATAGTCTGGCACACAAAAGTGGAGACTGAAAAAAAAAACAAAATAAAAAATCTTAGTATGGCAACTCAGAAAGTATCAAATTATTAGAATAATGTATCATGATACCTGATATGATATTTGTTGTTTTTCTTTTAATATGATAGTTAACCAAAACAATAACTGCTACACCCTTTTTGTAATTATTCATAGTTCTACGCGTAAGTAACAAAACATGTTTATAATAATTCAATCGAATGATTGACAGTCGCCATTTTGACATTTGGCTGTTTATGTTGACATTTTTAGAATTATTGCCATATAAAAAGTTTGTAAATAATAGAAGTGTCTAACTTGGTGTGCCCTACTTTAAAAGGATTTTGGTGCTTATGTATTGTCACACAAATTAAATAAAATAATTGTACTTTGTAGCAACTCCATTCCCTTTTTGTGTTCGTAGTTCCAGGCTTATGTACTTGATATTTATGTTGGAGTTCCAATAGGTGGAAGGTATTTTTGTTCTTTTCATATTAAATACGTAAATAAAAGTTCTTTGAAACAAAAAAATCTAAGCGTTCTTATAAGTTTGCACTTACACAATGTTTTTCTGTAGGTTTCATTATAATATATATTCATACGATAATAGCGGTTTGATTTTAGCTCGTATTTTCTTAACACCTAGTGGAAAAAGGGGGGAGTAAAAATTTGACGTGACACTTTTAAACTGATGGACGGATTTCAGTAAAGAATTTTTAAGGCTGGCTTGACTGAGGTGATTTTTAACCTTATTTTAAGGTTGTTCTATTACAATATATAAGTTTGGCTGGGTTGTACTGAGTTTTTAGTTTTGTTGTTGCTAGATGTAGAAATTTTATTGGTTTTAGTTGTACAGCATTATCAGGTCTAGTAAATCTAAAAAATATTATTAAGTCACGGTTTTTAATAAAATTAAGTGAAACGCAGCTTAATAAATTTTATTTTGTATTGGTAAGACGTGTAACATGTCTTCTTACAACATTCAGAACTCAAACTGCTATCTCAACCTCAACTAGCCGAAGACACTAAGTCCCACAATGTCATAGGTGGCAAGCCCATCGCCAACCGGGCACGTATCCAATTCTGAGCAACCTTTTTTTTTATTAGAAAAACGGAATAACCACATTTTCTTTTTGCTGCCCAACCTGGGAATCGAACCCGGGATCTCATGAAGTCAAGTCCAACACCTAGACCACTGGCTAGTTTGTGTTCCAAATCCATAATAAAATAGAAATAAAGTATAACCAAATGCTGGCTATGAATAATGAGAATAATTTAATCGTTGAAAGTCAGTCTCGACTAAATTCAAATGCAAATATCCAAATTTGAAAGTACTCAGTTAATATTTAAAAGGTTCCAATTCCAACTCAGTTAATAGTTGATTAATACCAGTTTCGACTGCTGAGGTGAGGCTGTTTGGCCCAGGAACCACTCAGTGCGGTCGATCCTAAATCAGATCTGATCCACAAGAGACACAAGTACTAAGTGGTGCACTGTTTGCCAATTTATTTATATGTATTTTTGGAACGATTAACTTGTTAACCTAGTGTGACACTTCATGACCAAATCACTCGGATATTATCCGAAGTTGGTGATAATAGTTTTCAAAAGCGGTATGTTTGTTTGAAAAGTGTAAGAGTATAAAAGAATCCAGGCAGGTCTGCTGTGATTGTGATATTTGGCACTTTATACTCTCTGCCTGGGCTTTTAGTGGCTTGGCGTGAATATATTTTGTCTGACTACCACGGCATTACAACTTCACTATAATTCGAGGATGAGAAATTTCCTCAGTTCAAGAGCTTATGAAGAGTTGCATTTACTTTTCCACACTTAGGTATTTTGTATTGAGTAAAAAACATTAAAGGTTTTTCTTGAATGATCTAAAAGTACTTAAAGCAGGATTAAGAATGTTTCTTTTAAACTTCAATGAAAAGCATCAAGATTAGGATTTATTTATTTTATTTTATTTACTAACTCTGTAGTTCAAAGCTTGGCGTTGACTACATGAGGTCTTCAATCCTAGGGTTCAAATCCCAGGGTGGACAACTCAAAATGTGTTTTTTTTAACGTCCCAGTTAAAGACAATAATGCCGGGAATTGGATGAGTGCCCTGGTTGTACTTTTGTCAACATCTTTGGGGTCTGAGGAAATTTATTTTTTTACTTTAGCTTTATTTCACCAAAAATACCTATAAAACGCGAGCTATGACCTCTTCTTAACAATCATAGAGCACGTTTTACGATGACATGTTTTTTTCTCAATTTGTTGGTTCGAATTTAACGAAAGTGACTTGTTTGATAAATTTTTTACTAGTCTACCTCAGAGTCATGACCGACCCTTAAAAAAAAGCACCTAAATCTTATCGTTATCCTATTATCCTCTTAATATTATAATAGCGAAAGTTTACCTGTTTGTTACTCCTTCACGCAAAAACTGCTTTTCATAAAATTTGGTGCACACATAGAGGGTAATTTGGATTGACACATAGGATTTTTATCCCGAAAAGAAGTTCTTTGGGACCATTACCCAAGCTAGCACCGCCATGGGCAACAGCTAGTTGACCATATTTTCCTTAATAAATATACAAAAATACACGCAGTCGGATTAAACAACAGCATGCCAAGTGTGAGTTTTTGAACTGATTTACTTTACTATCGCGTTCCTAAATGTACGGAGTTTTTGTCAGCGCCTCTAGCGGATAGTCGACTAAATTATTATTATTTCATACATTTGGATAGTAAAGTAATAAACGCGGTAGTAAAGTAAATTCGTTCAAAACTCACACTCAGCACTCAGAACACATTTCTACCATTTTTAGAACTTTCGTCTGTTTGTATCTGGACCGCGATTGGTGTCGAATCTTGTCGAATCTTCGAATGTAACAAATTTTGGCAGATAGGTAATTTATGTTTCGAGGAAGGCTATTGGCTACTTTTTACCCCGCATGTTAGTGTTCCTGTGGGAGTGGGGTAAAACTTACTGCTATCATCTTGACAATCTGTAATGTCCCGTATTTTTTCAAAGTGAGGGGAATGAGTAGTTTAGAAAATACAGATATAACACTAATCATATGACCAACTAACTTGAAATACATACGAATATATTCAAGGTTACTTTAGATCCAGCCAAATTTTAATATAAGGGGAAAGGCTTGATTGGTACTGGATTCTAAATATTATTGCCAAATTTCAATACTTACTTTTGTGAATATTCATTAAACAGTCCTCAAAAGTGCGTCACTTGTTATCACACTATGTCGTACCTAGTACAAATAATGACGTAACTAGCCTGCGAATTTGATTGCGGTCGGTGAGAATTAATTTTATGCTTTGTTTACGTTATAACCCACACATCTTGTATTTTGCGTCGGATAAAAATTACGAATTGTTTCTTTTTTAAAAGTTTAGTTTTCTCACAGATCGAAAGTGTCATCGAATCCGAACTGAATTTAAAAATTTAGCTGGTGCTTTAGATGTAACCCTGTAGGTATATCTAGATCATTCTAACCTAGTGTTCGGATTTAATTATAAAATTATAGACACCATCCATACTAGAATCATGAATATGAAAGTCTCTGTATATGTGTATTACAATTACAATTTCACAAAACTTTGCTTGAATTTGATTTACGAACGAACTGTTATACCCTGAACATGTAAGGCATAATGCTGACCACCAGACTGCCTCATCAGTAGTCTGAATTCTTATAAGTTGCCCCTTGGTGGAACAGATATTTCAGAAACCTGTCTATTTCCAACCTCCAATCTAGTCACTTGCCCCTGGGCCTATAGTCTCTAAGTGTTTAAAAGTGTTTCAAACTGTTTAAATGGTGTAATAATCTTATTCTTGTTCAATTTGAATATAAAACCTCTTGTACTAAAATATATTTTTTAAAACACAATTTCGGGAGAGGCCCATAACAGAACGAAGCCTGAAACAATTGTTAAGTTTAATTAAAACAGGTCCGAAAATATTTACCCAACCCATATAACTCGAGAATTAATACACTCAAAATGTGCGAAACTTTAATATATTGTATTCCTAGAAACTATTATTATCTAATATAAAGCCTGTCAGTCATACCCGCCAAGTTTAAATAGATATTTGTTCAAGCAGAAGTTGGTTACGAAGCTTAATCATAGTATTTTGGCTGTAGTGTCGGGATGTGATAAACAAATTCTTTGACAGCAGAATGAATGACATAATTCATATTATCCGCGCGCTTTTTTAATATTCATATTAGTCGCCTCTGTGGTCTGGCAGTCCGGCATCGGATTTGTCTACTTGAGGTCCCGGGTTCGATTCCCGGATGGGGCAACAAAAATAACTAAAAAATGTATATTTTAAATTTTTTAACAAAAATAACGTTGTCCAGGATTGGATATGTGCCGGGTTGGCGATAGACTTGCCACCTATCACACTATGGGACTATCACTCTATGTGTCTTTGGCTAGTCGTGGGTGCCCTGGCTTTGCCTCTGCGTACCTCTTCGGATATGGGCGTGAAGATACTCAACTTTACTTTAACAAACTTAACAATTTTCAAGACTATGTTAGTTTTTAATTGCTTTTGTTTTTAAAAATGTTTGGTTATCGTACACAGTAAAACACATGTAAAACATTTTGGAATCTGTAAACCCATTTTAAAAAGAACGACCCGTTCCCACAAACTATGTCTCAGGTGCAGCTGGTAATAGATCCGTAAGTTATAGCGCGAATAAAACAGAATTTCGACCGCATCGTATATTCAATTTGCCATGAGAGGATAATAATTGTTTATGAAACCAAATGGAAGGTCTAAGATGAAAGTGGAGAATAAATTTATGGAACGGTCACTGGAAATATAATACATGGTAATGGAATCCATTTAAGATGTGTCTGATAAAATGTAACATATCATTGGGCACTCTGTACTTGTAAACTTTGTCACCTGATGAATGACTTAATGAGTGAATGAATGAATGAATGAATTTATGAATGTTTGAATGAATGATTGAATGATGAATGAATGAATGAATTTATGAATGAATGTACGAATGATTGAATGAATGAATGAATGAATGAATACAATTTATTTTGCACCAAATTTTAAAATAATACGCACTCGTTTACGTATATCAGTTAGCGTAGGTGCACAATGGCGGCTTTATCGCTTCAGAGCGATCTCTGCCAGACAACCTTACGAGACAATTTATGTATATAAACACTAAGGTACATATAATTCTAAATTAATTCTTATATTTATTTATATACTTCTATGTATTATTATCGCCTTTGTAGTCTAGCGGCCCAGTCTTGGACTTTATATCATGAGTACAACCCGGGACGGTTTCAACTCCCGGATTGAGCGATTTCAATTTTCGTATTAAACTCAATAATGTTTCTACTTATTTATCATATCATTTGATGTTGGACTTAATTACATGAGGTTCCGAGTTCAGTCTCTGGGTTGGGTAAGAAAATTTTTTTTTGAGTTGCCCTACCCGGGGATTGAACCCGTTCCTCGTTGCACTCACGATATAAAGTCCAACACCGGACCGCTATACTACAAGGACGAAAAAATACATAGAAGTATATAAATAAATATAAGAATAAAAATTAAGCTTTCCGGTATGGGATATGAGCTCGGTTGGCGATTCCCGGTATGGGGTCGGTTGTGGGATTTAGTGTCTTCAGCTCATCGTGGGTGTCCCCAATACAGATTACCATAGTACGAGGATATCAATACGTACATACCAATACGTATGTAATGATAACATATTTTCAGGCCATTTCCAAAGCATGAATGGAAGAGAGTGTTAGTATCTATAGAGTATTAGTGCCAAGTGTCAAGATTTCCACATTACTCTTTTCATACAAACCCGCAGTTCCGGAAACTCTTGACACCAACTTCAGATACTCTCCGTAGAGTACGAAGTGCTAAATATCACAATCACAGCAGACCTGCCTGGATTTCTTCACATTTTACTATTTTCAAACATACAGCTTCCGGAAACTCTTGACACCAACTTCGGATAATGTCCGAGCGATTTGGTCATGAAATATCAACCTAGGTTAGAAATAAGTTAATAATTCTAAAAGTATATAAATAAATTGGCAAACAGTGCACCACTTAGTACTTGTGTCTCTTGTGGATCAGATCTGATTTAGGACCGACCGCACTGTATGGGCACTGAGCCAATCAGCCTCACCTCAGCAATCGGAACTGGTATTAATCAAGTATTAACTGAGTTGGAATTGGAACTTATCAAATATTAACTGAGTAACATTTCACGCTCATCGACAATTAATGCTGACAGACTTTCAGATTTGGATAATCGCATTTGAATTTAGTCGAGACTGACTTTCAATGATTAAATAATTCTCATTATTCATAGCCAGCATTTGGTAATACTTCATTTTTTTATGGATTTAATTACTAGTATTTTTAGTAACACTAAGAACTAACAGAAAAAATGTGATTTATTACTTAAAATCCCGTTTTGCAATGGCTGGTATGGTGTAACACATTACTTCAAGTCCAGTGAAATCGTTTGTATTTTCTAAGTCAAATAAACTCCTAACTGCTTTTTCCGGACGCTATTTTCTTCTAATGAAAGAGCATCTAAAGGTTGGGGGTGGTACGCGTCACTCATTATAGTCTTTTGTATTTGTCCTTGTTCTTACGGACTCTGGGTGCCTTTTGATTAAATGGATACAATCTCATTTTGTTTCAATGGCAAGTTTGAAGGACTGTTTAAGATTATAGACTACTTTATTTTATTCCTTCCAAAAAGAGAAAGACATTTTTTTCTACAAATTTAGACTTGTATATTTTATATTTGACCGTCAAATACGTTTTGTATGATTGATATTATTTATCTTGGAGGTATTGTACATTGCACAGAGATTACATCTAAATGTCTTCTCTACAAAGGTTTTTTGAACATGAAACCATTTTCGATTATAAAAAAACGCTTACTTATATTTTTTATGAGACGAAATAAAATCTAACAAGTTTCAAAATCTTTCAAGTTTCTGGCTATGCTCGATTATCGCTGTCAGTTAACTCAAACCATTTAATTAAATTTCGTTACGTTTAGACAAAATTACGAATGGTTATACTTACGGATTACGGTTCGCTGACAATAGAAAATATTACTGAATGTTTAAACAGTCCTATCTTAATTACTAGAATTCAGTTACGCGAATCACATGCCTGTGCTACAAAGTCAGGAAACATAACTCAAGTTAAACAAGCGAAACACGTGCAATAACTAGAAATGCTTCAACCTAAACTTCAGTGGATTGTTTTATCCAATTTCAACATTCTCCAACGTACAAGAGAAAGTCAAAGAACAGAGGTTAATCTGAAAATCAGAAATTTATTTACTTTTTAGTGTTTCGTGTATGAGTAGCAAAACCCTTAGAGATTAGACTGGCTGTGACATACAGACAGATGGACTGGTATTCTGAAACTGTGACGACTACAGAGTAAAAACTTCGTTGACAGATATATTTCATGAATTGCTTTATGATTTCAATAATAAAAAATATATTAGACGCACTTTCCATTACATGAAACTTAAACTAACATTTATGTTTTTCACAAAAACGTACACAGAAAAAATAATGTAAAAAGATCCACATCTTCAAAGTGTCACCTCTGTGGTCTAGCGGTTCAGTTGTTGGACTTGACTGTATGAGGTATCGGGTTCGAATCCCGAATAGGCTTGCCACCTATCACATTGTGGAACTTAGTGTCTTCAGCTAGTCGTGAGTGCCCTGGTTGTGCCTCTGCCTACCTCTTCGGGGATACGGGCGTGAAGTTAAATTTTGTTATACTTCCAAAGTGTTAAAGCTTGGCAGAAGCAGCCAGTTGAGTATGCGATGCTTCGTAGCCGTTAAATGTGTAAGCCGTATCAAATTGTGCCCCCTTAAAACTAGAAAAGAAAGTAGTACCAAATTTCAAAAAAATTAGATTTCAAAAAAATAATTTAACAGATCTTTCTCTGAAGAAACTCATATTACACCTGTATCATTGATACAAATAGATACTATGAATAACAAAGTAATTCAGTCAGTTGTTCGCTACTTGAAATATATATTCCTAATCGATGCTTGAATCCACAGAACCCTTCACGGTCCAGACCGACTCACACTTGGCTAGTTTTAAAAACTAATTACTTCGGACTTGCAGTAAGCAACGCGAAGAATGAAAAGTAATTTAGTTCTTGCTTTTCATAGTTGAAGAAATTTAGAATTGGCAAAAAGTGGTAGGAGGTACAAATGTCTATGTATGGACTCTGCCGTCGAGAGTATATCAGTTTTAATCCACGGACAGTAAATAGTTTTTGCTGCTTGATGACATTTTTTTACTATAGAAGTGGTTGTCCGTTTGTCGATACCTCTTAAAATTATAATTATCTCAACAGACGCTACGATGTTATTTCTGTGTTTGAGTGTTAATTAAAAAAAATGTTATTTCATGTATTTGCATCATTTGTAGGTGTACTTTAAATTTCGTAATAAAAATAACAATGTATGGTTGGTGATAGACTTGCCACCTATCATATTGTGCGATTTAGTATCTACGAGTAGTCGTTGGTCGCATTGTGCCTCTGCCTGTCTCTTCGGGAATAGGGGGGCAACAGTACCATTTTTGTTTAGTGTTGATTATTAATATTAATGCTATAATGAGGAGAGTTACGTAAATTTTGATGACTTTGGATAGAAATATATGAATATCGCCTCTGTGGTCTAGTGGTCCGGGTGTTGGACTTGATTGCATGAGGTCCCGGGTTCAAATCCCGGGTCGGATTGCAAAAAGAAAATTGAATTTTTCCAATTTTCTAATAAAAAAATTGATCGGGATTGGAAATGTGCCCGGTTGGCGATAGGCTTGCCACCTATCACATTGTGGGACTTAGTGTCTTCGGCTAGTCGTGGGTGCCCTGGTTGTGCCTCTGCCTACCTCTTCGGGGCAATGGGCGTGAAGATACTTTTTTTAAATATGAATATATACACGCTAAATATGTAGTATCTAACAAGTACTACTACTATCTAACAACTGTATAAACGTAAATAATATAATAAAATAGATCCACTAGCCTCAGATTGACGATACTTTTTTACAAACTTGAGTGTATATGGGCGACTTACATTTGTAATCAAAAATTCGTATCATTGGTGGTGATTCTGCTGTTCACAAACTAAATTTTAGATTCACGCTGTCTGTTTCAAATGAAACAAAAACGAAAGAGTTGGAACATTTTAGACATGTAGATTAGTCCGGACATGTCAAATTGTGATGTTTTAATCGACGTTTTTTGAGTGATTGATAAACGTCTGTAAAAATGTCGTGTACACACTAACCTGACAGCAGTAAAAGTGTTTTGTCTCTTTCTACTACTTTCATTAAAAAAAGATAGCAATAACCGAAAATAAGTTAAGTGGGTGCGCATCAATATTACCTCAATTATCTGCCTTTCAATCCTAAATAAATCACAAAGAATTTCGTAACCCTCCTTATAATCGAAGTACCTACAATTTCTTTTCGATATCGAAAGACGTTCGTGATAGGGCTGTAGATAACAGAGCGCAGTTTACGCGGAAGTTAAATTAGTTACGGACCTATGAATACATCAATAAACCTAACTTTGTATTGGTGGCAACATATTGCTCTCTATATCAATTCATAGTAACTTTAAAAAGCTGTTTGACTTTGTGTTTAAATAAATTTTAATTCAACTTTTAACTTCTCCTTCAGGTATTTTATTGAATCAGGCGTTACATTGGTTGTCCTTAGGGATTTCAGTATTTTAAAAAAGTATCCTTTGTTTTGTTCTTAGGTGTTAAATGTTCAAAAGTTAGAGCCAGCTGTTATAATGTATTAGTTGGGATAATATGTATAATGTATTAGCAGTTAGAACAGTTAAATTTAATAACGTTTCAAGCTACTTTTCATTTGCCTTTGGTTACCGTGGAACGTAAGTTATTTTACGATGGGCTTCACGTAGAATCTCATTGGGGCTGCCAAAGACGTCGGCTTATACGGTGATAATCTCCGCCGCAATATCAAAAGCGGCTGCAGCGTGTACGTATTATGCAAATTGGTTCGATGAGGGAATATCCGGGCTATATGTATTAGATTAAAAACCATTCTAATATTGCATCTTTGTTATATCATGATAGTTCACGTTACTGCACGTTAATGTTCGCCGTTTGGTTAGTGCAACTGGTCGGTTAAGATGAACTCATTTGCCAGTTTTTGACAGTCTATAATCAAGAGGACTTAAAAATTTGCTACTGTTTATTTTAAGCAGATTATAAAAAAAAATTTCATTGTACGATATGAACACAAAGATACACAAAATATGGCAGTCTTATCGTTCAAAGCAACCTATGCCAGACAATCAGAAGAGATAGGAAATTTAATAGTTACAAAATAAAATTAAAGGTAAGAAACACAACGACTTTGTAACGTACGTAACGTACGTAACAGAGCTTAAAATTAAAAAATAAACTTAAACTTTCATTTATGTGCGTTAACAGACTTCTCCGTCAAGTCTAAACAGGTTTTTTTTAAAGTACCCTCTTACCTATGAGATGGTTTCATTTCCACCAAGTCTATATCTGATGATGGAGTTCCAGGGCAACTGAGAAAAGCACTCAATTCTTGTGTGCGTTGATATCGTGCGTATTGAAATCGAAGTCAGATTTTTGCAGTTTTATTCCTTTTTGCTGATTGCTCTTTGTTCGCTGCTCGTTACTCTTTGCTAGTTTCTTGTTGCTCGCTGTTTATATTTAACACACATTATGCAAAGTTTGTTAACACAATCAAAGTGTCAATATCAAGTAACACAATTAATAAACATTTCAACATTTATTTAACAATTATGTAGAAGTAAAATAAAATCACTCAAATCGCATTTCCTAATCAATTATTAAACCTCGACAAGGATATAATGTGATTCTCTCATTATTATTATAATTTAATGATTTTAGTGCATATTAATCCTTTGTAAATAATATATTCATTCACCTTGCATTAAAAATATGTGGTAGAAAAATAAAAACACTCAAATCGACTTAATCAATTATTAAACTTTAACAGTGATTAAATTTGTATCTCTCATTATAAAACTTCAACGGTTTTAATCATGACTTATTATTAATACGCTTAAATGATTTTAATAATTATTCATTCATAGTAAATCCATCACAATATACCTTCCCGTTACTAAAGGTAAATTGAAAAGTGGCTTGAAACAATAAAGTTATTAAAATATGTTGTTACTGCGAGGTAAGCATTGTTCATTGTTTTTCTCATTACCCTCTAAGTTTTTATATAAATAGAACAATGGGAAAGAGCTACCTGAAAGTGATTACCATCATGGACAATGGGTGAATATACTATAATATTGAGGTAACAGTGTAAATTGTTATATTTCCTCATTACCCGCTAAATATTTGATTATATTACCTAATATAATTTTATATGTACATACAAAGATTTGAAGAACTTGAAGAAAAGAAGAAGAACGCCCGTGACTTTGTCCGCGTGTAATGATTACTTTGGGCTTTGGGCTACCGCTGAATTTGACTCACGACTAAAATTTTAGATTCTATACTTCTTATCGTCGGAGCTTGGTGGAATTCCATTCTTGATGTAATTTATTTAGAAACACTTGTACTTTCCACAATATATTTTATTATTTTTTATTTTTATAATTTAGCCTACCAATCTGAGCGAGTCGCTGCGAGACTCTACCACCAAGTCAGATATCACGGTGTTAGTGACGGTAAGCATATGCTCGCCTTTCACAAGCAGTCTGGCACAGGAAGGTAGATGGCTTATTCTGCAAAGGAGCCCGGATCAACACGGAGGAAATTAATTATTTCCTTATGTTGTATTTTAAACAAATGTAAGTGTTAAAGGAAGTGATTTTCGTCGTTCACGGGTATCTGCATGACGTGTATCACAAACTAGTTAATGATATTTCAGAATTTAGTAGACCTTTTCCTAGAAGTTTCCTGAAACGTATCAGTTTGAAAATACCTTCCTTTAACCGGTTCTAAGAAATGTCCTTGGAATTGGTATAGTGGCAAACTAGAAGACGATGAGAAATAGCTGTCGTAGACACTGAACATTATAGAGGTACATAACCAGTCTGGGGCTGTTGGTTATAGCTTTTAATTAGGTTTTACTGGCTTTAACTCAAAATTGGATCATGACAGTAGCAAGCACTTACTAATTAATATACTATTATTAAATAATGAACAAATATCATTTCCATATTTGTACATCAATTGAAAAAAAACAATTTACGCTGTATCTCCGAAGTGTTGCGTAGAGACACAACTAGGGAATCCCATGATGAGTCAAAGGTACTAAATTTCAAAATGTAATAGTCTGTAAGCTATGTTAGGGTAACCAGTAGACTTTTACGATAGGCTTAACATCTCAGACTCAAGACAGCGACGCACCTGTAACATCTACGGTGTCTATTGGCTACGATTTTACGGTTTTTTACCATCAAGGCAGCTATGAACTCTCACCAAGCAGTTTTATTCGGAAATCGAAAAAAAAAAGAAAGTTGGTCGAACCGAAGCCAACCCGAGAACTCGTGTAGTTAACACCAACACTGGACCTTTAGACTACAGAGATGACATATTTGATTGAATTTGTATTAAAAATAGTCTCATTTTAGAAGGAAGGAAAATGCATGCGTGCAAAATTTGAGTAAAGAGGGATAACGGTACGGGTTTAATCGACTGAACAAACATATGGGAGCGATTCCCGTCTTACCTTATAAAATACGGGTCTAGTACTCATAAGATCTCGAAAAGAATCTTTCGCTTACAAGATTCGGAAACGTAGTACGTAGTAAAATTTTAGGATAAGCGAAACTTAAATTTAGATAAAAATTATCTTAACGCCCATAATCCCTAGGAGGTAGGCAGAGGCACAGCCAGGGCACTAGTAGAAGACAATAAGCCCCACAATAAACTTCAAGCTGACTTCCGATGAAGTCATGATGGCTTCCGATTGAAGTCCGATTTGGTTTACGATTTTTTTAAATTTGAGTGATCTGAGGTCTAGCAGTCCGGCGTCGGACTTGACTTCTAGAGGCCCGGGTTCAATTCCCGGGTCGAGCTACAAAAAAATTGGTTTTTCCAATTTTATAATAAAAAATGTTACTCGGGATTGGATATTATGTGCCCCGTTGGCGATAGGCTTAGGTTTTAACTAAAAGCAAGGTCGGAATCGCTTTTGAAAAGTTCCGTAATACCAACAAATATCAAGTATACATATTGAGAGTAGCGTGTATCATTTGACTAGAATTCTCAATATAACACTATTACATAATTTTTAAAACCAAAACTTTATTAACGTTATAGTTACTATTTTTTGGTAATCTGATTTACCTCAAAACTTCAGACATTTTACCTTTAAAACCAATTTTTTTATCTTTTTTTATTAAGAACTACAGCATGAACTTTTTTAGAACTTTGTATTCTCATTTTAGAAGCTAGATGGATAATCACGCATATTTGAACACAATGGAAGTGTCTACGTTTGAAACGATTGAGTTTACAAAATATTTTTTAGGCATTCCAATTTTTATTTACAGACCTATCCATAAACACCCTACATACGAAGGGTTGATGCAAAAAAATGTTTAGGATACAATTTATTAACTTGTGTTAACTTTTAACAATACATTTTTATTATTATATTTTCGCCAACCGGTTTTACTATTCAGGCATTATCAAGGCTATAACAACTGAAGTTTGTTATATTCTTGTATAAAATTGTAACAGTAAAAAAAAATATTGAGGAAAGTGCAAGTAAAGTAAAAAATGTTTCGTCTGAAGGTAAATCCTTCAAAATCTCATGCTATGATCATTGGAAGTAGGTTTAGCGAAAACAATTAACTTGCGTACCCTCTCTTATGTACGATGATACACCCATTTCGCTCACTGCATCGGTTAAAAACTTAGGTAAGTATTTTATTCAACGAAGATTGTTCTTGGGTGGCTCATGTTAATATCGTCAGTAAGAAAGTACACCATGCTATCCACTCTCTTAAATCACTCCAAAACTTCCTTCCTTTTGAAACAAAAATATCCCTTATGAACTCTCTCATCTTACCTATTATTGATTACGGGGACTGCTGTTATCCTGATGCAACAGAGGACTTATTGAATAAGGTTACAAAATCAATGTATTCGGTTCATCTTTGGTCTCCGTAAATTTGACCACATTTCTGAATATAGAGCCAAACTCAAATGGCTCCCTATTCGTCTTCGTAGAAATATTCATATCCTTTGCCTTCTCTACAACATTTTGTTTAATCCCAATTGCCCCAAATATCTAAAAAAACATTTTAACTTTCTTCATTCTCCGGATTCTCCTAATCGTTCTACTGTTGCTTGCCTTTTGCGTGTTCCACCTCATCGTAACACTTTATTTTCACATTCCTTTACGGTTCATGCAATCAGGCTGTGAAATTCTCTACCCTCTTCTATTCGAAGAAGCGAAACACTATACACTTTCAAAAAACAATTGAAGTTGCACTATTTGTCAAATACTTAACTAAATATAATATATATTTTATTGTTTTGGTCCATACATTGTTAATGTATTAGTTTAAGTGTAGTTTAGTTCTATTTGCTTATTTGTACACTACAACCAGAATAAATTTATGTTCAAACTTTCTATCTAGGGTCAGCTGTAAGAGATCTCTTCACGAGATAAGCTCGCCTATTGTACATTTTTTCCTAAAACTGTTATTTCTTTTGTGTTATTTCACCTGTGTACAATAAAGAATTATTATTATTATTAAAGTAATAAATTGTGTCTAGAATGGTATTCCACCAAGCACCGACGATAAGAAGTACAGAAACTAAAAATTGTTTAATTTCCATGTACAGGAAGAGCGTGTTAATTTTTATTTTTGTACAAAGAGTACAGTTCAAAGAATACATCTGTCTACTAAGTTTTTACTATACAGTATTACTAATAGTTTAAAAATAGAGTTTAAGGATTCAAGACGGTTGTAGATACTACTTTTAAACATAAACATTGATGTGCGGATGCAGACGGATGTCTGCACCGTATATTTAATCCGAATTTAGTAATCTGAAGATAAAAGGAACGCTACCTTCATAGTTACATTCTCTAGGTCTAGAATGATTTTAACTATGAGGTACTGGAATTTAACAAATCTCCGTTTTGTGCCATCCGCCTACAGAACCCAAAAAAAGACAGTCAAAATATAAAATTGTTTATGTTGGGATGGGATTATTAAAAGGGTGCGGTTTAAAATTCTGGTCATGTTTAATTAAAATTAGTCAAATGGAAGCAGAGATATCTTCGAGAGGAAAAGGTTAATACTGTGTGGGCGAAGCATCGTGGGTAGGACATTTGCAAATCTGTACGTATCGTAAATATAAATTTTATGAATGCGTATTTTGACAAGTCCCTTGCGGGGGAGGCAGAGGGGATCGAGTGCCAAGTACTATGATTTTTGCAGACCTGCTTAGTTTCCTTCAGATGTATTACACGGCGATTTCGGAGATTCTTGTCACTAATGCAGATAGCGGGCCTACTCCAAGCCTTCCATCTTGAGCTACCTCACAGCTGTAGGGATAATCATGTTGCAGGATGCGGCCGAAGGAATCCTCCAAGTGCAGGATTATACCGACAGGTGGCTTTTTACCCCGAAAGTGTGCTCCTGAAATCAGCGTCCAGCATGGCGAGGAGGATATCCACGTAGTTCGAGCACACCAACCAGACCAAGGGCAACGGAGGGCGTTGCCCACTTGCCCACATTGCCCACTACATCTGACTGGCCTTCCAAGTGGGCCATGTGGTATTATGACACAGCACCAAGAGGTTAAGAGGCAAGTAAAGGTTTATATAAGATTATTCAATTGTTATATAAGTTTTTTTGTATGTTTGTTACGTGATTACTCCTTCAATAGCCAACTTATTTTAATAGTTCATTTTTTTTTAAAATAGGTCGTCGTTCGCAGGTCCTATGTTAATTTTATGATAATCCGACTAGTGATTTTTAAGGTATACTTAAAATGTTTAAATTGTTTATAAAAAGTTATGCATTATCAAGTGGAACTCAAAAACCAGTAGTAGGCTGTTAATAAAATTTATGTGGGGTTGTTTTGGAACTATTTTCTATCTTTCGGATAAAATATCAAAGCGGGAGTACCCAGTAAAAAAATGGAGTCAGTTTTTGAAGTTTTACTGCGTTTGACATTTTTTTTTCATATCAAGTAAATAAAAAAATATTGATTTATGTATAAACAATTGGCTAAGTACAATCTAATATATTTTTTATAAGCACGAAATTAAAAGGTTTTTGCATAGATCATAGCCTAATATGACGACAGACATGACGATGGCTGTACTAAGCTAGAAGCAGTCTATTCAAATACTTTGAAAACAAATATACGATTTATGTCTAAAACAAATGTATTACGAGCAAATTTCAAATACATTAAAAAGTCTATTAAAATGATTCAGGTTCAGTCAGATCTCTGATTCCAAAGCTTTCGATATTCTGATGGCATGCCGGTTTATTCATACTTGGAATTCATCATTTTTCAAATAAAAGGAGATTTGCAGTGGAATGAGCAATGAACATGCCATTCATGTGATATTAAAATTCTATATCAATTTCAAAGAAGAGGCTTAATTTTCTATTTAACATACGTTATATTTTGAAATATTGCAAAACATTCCTTAACGTTTCTTAATATTTTGTTGCTCGTTTCTGCTTTACAGCTAATATTTTTGTTTGTTAAATCGCAGATTCATCTGTTTACTGGTAAAACATAATAACTGCATTTTTTTACAAAAAAATAGTTATGAAAACAGTTCTATGTAATTTTCGACGCTCCATAAAATCTAATCAGAGCTAGGACTATTTAACACGGAGATAGTGAAGGTTAAAATCTGGTAAATGTAATAAAATATCAATTACAGTTCTGATGAATAGAAGTATCTATCTGAGTAATGGAGATATCTACATAAAGCTGTATTGAAGCAAATCAGATACAAGTGAGACACGTTATATAACTTTAGCTTTTTTTTCATGAATTATGAGTACTGTTTTCCAAAAATTCAAATTAAACTTTCAAATAAGGCAATAAAAAATAAATGGCTATCAAAAGGTACTCACTCGTATTATAAAATTTTGCGAAGCAAAATGTCAGTTACATATAAATTATCGGTATTCTCATACTAGTAAAAAGAGAAGAGTATCGCCTCTGTGGTCTAGCGGTCCGGGTGTTGGACTTGACTGCATGAGGTCCCGGGTTCGAATCCCGGGTCAGCCAACAAAAAGAAAAGAGGATTTTTCTAATTTTCTAATTTCAAAATGTTGGTCGGGATTGAAAATGTGCCCGGTTGGCGATAGGCTTGCCACCTATCACATTGTGGGACTTAGTGACTTCGGCTAGTCGTGGGTGCCTTGATTGTGCCTCTGCCTACCTCTTCGGCGATACGGGCGTGAAGATACTTTTTTTTTTAAAAAAAGAGTAATAAAATTAATTAAATTGCGTTATAAGAAAGTACTATCCAAATGTATAATAGAATCTCAATAACAGGCATCATTAAAATATATTAAACAGTATTCTTATAAATGCAAAGCATCATGGGATTAAATTAGAAGTTCTTTTCAAACCAAAATGCTGAAAGAAGAAATTGAAAAAAATAAAATAAATGACTTAGCCTGTACTGATACGCAAGCAATTTCTGACTATTTTAATGAGTTCATTATAAACCAGACCAAATCCTATCCTATTAATATTATAAATGCGAAAGTTTGTATGTATGGATGTATGGATGTTTGTTACTCTTTCACGCAAAAACTACAAAGCCGATTACGATGAAATTTGGTATGTAGGTAGCTGAAGACCCAGAATAATATATAGGCTACTTTTTATCCCGGAGTTCTCGCGGGATTGGGACTTGTAATAAAAACCAGACTAGCTCTAAAGGTAACATACAATTTAATAATTTGTTCAATCATAATAAAACTATGTTTTTGACACCAGCAGATGAACTATTTAGAATTATTTTGATTAAAGATGTATAAGTAAGGTATTGTTTGCTTTAAACATGATATCGAAGTTTCTAAAACCATCGCATCTCAAACTTCCTCATTTGAAAGATAAGGTATAAAAGTAAGAGACTGAAAAATATAATTTAATTTTTTTTAATAATTCACCGACAAACGGTCAATCACGTCAAAAGTTTAGATGCCACAGACAAGCGCACAAACTCACACATATCTAACTTACAATACACACATCATACTTACTCTTTCTGATGTGCTTTAGATAAACTGCAAATATGATAAAACATAATACCGTAACAATTATACTGTGATACATCAGCCACCTCCAAGTTTCATCTCATCGAGTCCTTGTCATCAGAAAACATGGACAGATCTAATTAAGACGAATCGAATAAGTCCGAAAGATACGTCTCCTATCTTCAAGATCTTTATTATACCAGCCATACCAGCTGAGTAGTACCAGTATTTGTTAATGTTTTAACTGTTAGGTCTCATAAGTATCATATTCAAAAGTAATCCATAAAGTAATCCATTCCAATGCTTTCAAATTAGCGGCTTAGGAGCCGATGATTTTGAACGCCTGGACAGATCGCCACAAACTATACCTAAAAACCATATCAATCACGTCAGTTTTAAATAAAAAAAATTGCATCAAACTCATATCTCCTGAAGAGCTACGATGCCACACATTTACGCACGCACGCACGCATGCAAAATTTAATGTGGAGTAAGCATAAAACTGGTCCCCGTTGACCGCAATCGCATTTGCAGGCTGATGACGTCACGACTCCTACTAAAGTACCCGTCAAGAAAAGCTGTAAATTATGTAAACAAACGTTCGGGAGTTAACAACATTTGGTTCAAAGATAAAAGTATTTTTTTAATATTTAATCATAAATTTAATTAATTAATAATTTAAATATGTATAATAAATTACGTATGTTTCGGCATTTTTTTCCTGGCAAATTGATTTCCTTAGATGTACTGGGTACTGGCTTCATTATACGTTAATACACAATAACAAATAATGGATAAAAAAAATTAAAAATAAGGCAACAATTAACAAAACTAACAATAACAAAGTGATAACGAAAAGATAAAAAAATTAACAATAACAACCAAATCCGCGATTTTAACAAAGCAATGAAAAATTCAAAACTCGAATGACGCGTTTATTTCCAAAAGACGAACCGATGGTTTGCATTCCCGGCGACCGGCGCGTCCCCGTACCAAGACACTCAAACGTCAGTCGTTAGATATGATCCGACTAAATTAAATAGGTTGTTACTTTCATATAACCCGTCTATATTTTTATTTCGATTGAATATGGTCAGTTTATTGTAGTCTCGAAGTAAAAATAATTACTTGGTAAAAGATGTTTGTTTACATAATTTATAGCTTCTCATGACGGGTGCTTTAGGTACGAGTCACGCTACGGTTACAACAGGTTAAGCCTTTTCAAGGACTGATTTAAATTAATATTTATAAAATTAAGTTAAATTAAATTAATATTTATATAATTTAATGTGGCAATGCATGCATAAGGGGCTTATATCAAAATTTTGCCGGTCCTTTCAAAGTCTCCTTGTATAATGTATGCAATACGCTGTACTCTATACAAAACATAAATGTCTTATTCTAGTGAAAACATATGGTGATATAGTATATAATGATAGCAAAATATGACTGATGTGGTTTCTGCTAAAGAATCCTCTGTGGATGAGTCCAACTCGCACTTAGCCACTTCCTTTAGAATTGATGTTATAATATGTATCAAATTTGTTAATTGTCTTACAATTAAGGAGTTTCATGTTAAAAAACGATACGGTTATTATTTTCCGTTAATTAATTTGTGTTATTGCTATTATTTCTAAACTGCGTTGAAGTGATTGCTTTAATTATACAAATATGTATGGTATTATGAAAAAATAAACCGTTCTTATGTTAGGGTTTACGCAAAATAAACAAATATATTTTAAATACCTTTAGTTTTGTTTCCACGGCGCACTCGGAATAGTCGAAATATTAAGTGGTGAAGTCCAGAAATCGTTACATATCAAGTTAATCTTAGCTAGTTGTA
>NJDD01004804.1:0-20458 GCA_002245505.1 Calephelis nemesis | reverse complement strand
GTGAAGTCTACGCTCCGACCTGGTATTGCCCAGATACAAAACCCCGAGAGCTTTCCCCCGGCCCCCGGCAAGCGAAGCATAGGACGGCCACCCACGAGATGGACAGACGACCTTGTGAGGGTCGCGGGGTCTCGCTGGATGCAGGCCACTTCCATCCGGTCGAAGTGGAAGTCAACGGGGGAGGCCTATGTTCAGCAGTGGACGTCCTATGGCTGAAATGATGATGATGATGATCATGATGATTTGAACTTTTCTTTTTTTAACACTAATAGAAAATATCTTACAGATGATAATGATATATTAGATATATGTTTGCATGCATGTTGTATTTATGCTCGAAATTGTGTAAAAAGTACAGCGTCGAGATTTGATAAGCAGTACATCATGTACTTTATGAACTTAGTTCAAAGTTCGGTCCTACAAAAGTTTACACTAAAGCTTTGACAAAGTTTCGTAAGTAATGTTACGAAACTTTGACCAGATTTGATAGAATTGTTACGCAAGAATTAATATCTAAATACCCAGAGTGACCAAGAAAACCACGAATTTAGAATTTGACTCTAGCACAAGCGGTAGCGGAAGCATACAATTTAACTTCATGTTTTACTGTATCTAATTTCTTTCAAATATCCGGTGAAACAGGGCTTCTTGAAACAGGACAGTTACTTAAAAACTCAGGGAACTTAGTCGAAAATATATGTAAATGTGTAAATTAGTACAGAATGCCTGTTGCGGCCTACAAGAGAGAGACGGAGAACAATAAATAAATAAATATTCCTGGACAAGTTACACAAATTGAATCTAACCCCAAAGTAAGCAAATTATATGCTTGTGTTATGGGAGTTAGTCAAAGATACTAATACACAGAAATACTTAATTAAAACCAGACTAAATTTAAAAAAAAACACCCAGACTCTAAAATGTAGACATCTAAATGTTCATCACACAAATGCCTGCCCCCGTCGGGAATCGAATCCGAGCCTCGCGGTAAGTCGATGTAGTTAGGCATGTACGCTAGCCACTCGACCAACGTGGTGGACAATTGGTTTGGTGTTTTCTAAAACTGCGAAAATGAATTTCAATTAACAACAATTAAGATTTTAAAGCGTTTTTATCAGTTTTCTGAGATTCGAGGCTGGAGATGGTAGTAAGAAATAAGCATAAACGTAGATTTTTTTTTCATTTATTTATTCGTTCATGTTGCGCCTATACCAGATCACGTTGGGAACACAATTCTTGAAGTTGTTGATCAGTATGTATACCTATAGTATATTCGCGCTAAGAAATTAGTGACGTATCGGTGCAACTGCAAAGTAAATGAACAAAACGAAATGTCAGACAAGTAGATACCAATGTTTAACTTAATGGGTTTAAGCTCAATCTTGTAGAATCTACTAAGTTATTAGCAATAGCTATTGGTAAAAAAATCTAATGGGACATAAGTATAAATCCGTATAAGTCCGTATAAACTTCCAATTTGGTTAAGCTTAGCAGCGCATGCTGTTAAAAATATGAGACTATGAGTGGACGTCTAAGTCGCTAGGACCGTTTATTTCCGTTATTTACCGTGTGGGTACCGTCAGTAACATCTAACCAAATAGGTATCGAACGTTAAATCAAAAAGTCCTTTTTATCTTTAGTTTTAAATGCCCTTATGATGCTGTAAACAGTGAAACCGGTTGGCTAGAAAGTAGCAGAAAGTGTTAAATAAAGTATACATTGGATAAGTACAAGTGTTAACTGCAAACAAAGTGTTTATACCGTTTATTTCAGTTACTTTCCCCATGCTCCTTTGCAAAATAGACCATCTGCTCTCCTGCCAGGCAGCTCGTAAAAGGAGAGCATAGGCTTACCGTCACTAACACCGTAACATCTGACTAGGTGGTAGAGTTTCGCAGCGACTCAACCGGATTGGTAACCATCCATGAAAAAAACACCATGACATGTGCAATTCTTTTCTGAAGACTGGCGAAGTAAATACTTTTTTATGATATTGGAAGGCCAACAAGCAGACGGATTTTCTGGTGGTAAGAAAGTCAAGAAGAAAGAAAAGAAAGAAAGAAAATTATTTATTTGCGGAAATATGTGTGTAAATAAGATGTTACAAAAACATTTAAGTATATCAACATATTCTACCATATTTTGGTGTGCAAATATTTTAACATTTATAAAACATATTATTTCATAAGGTTTTTTTTTATGATATTGGAAGGCAAACAAGCAGACGGATTTCCTGATGGTAAGAAATTCACGCCACCTAGAGACACCAAAGATGGTAATGCTGCGTTGCCAACCTGAGGCCGGGATGTTAGGCCTCGAACAAAAGTAAGTATACCGGCTACCTTACCCTCCGAACCGGAACAGGTCATGACGTTATGGCGGCAGGAATAGGTAAGGCGGTCGTACCAATCCGGGCGAGTCGCTGCTAAACTCTACCACCTAGTCAATTGTCACGGTGTTAGTGAGGGTGAGCCTATGCTCGCCTTTTACGAGCTGCCTGGCAAGGAAGGCAGATGGTCTATTCTACAAAGGAGCCCGGACCAACACGGAGTAACATATCATGCTTTAACTTCTAACAACTTCTAACAATTATTTATATTTATAACTAGATTAATTATTTATTACCAAATAATTTAATAACTATAATTGAAATTAACCCTGTCTACCGTAAACTACCAAGCCGCCTACTACCAAAGATCGTAATGGTGCATCGCAAACAAAGGCGGAACGTTAGGTCTGGAGCAATTTCCTATGTGAAATAAACTATTTTCTTATTTAAATTGTAATTTTATGCAGATGACGCTGTACGTTTGGGCTCTACGCCATATTTAGTTATGGTACCAACATCACTGGTTACAGTTACAGCAGATTATTGTAAAGTATATAAAATCCCTGAATTAATTGATTTTCGTGTGTTAAAAAAGCGCCGTCTAGAAATGGATTGGATTTATTGTAGTTTACGTCACTTTATCTTTTGACCAACATTTTTAAGCGGAAGTTTAAAGCTGTTAGTCGTCACTGGCTCGATAACGCTACTTCAGGAAGTTCAGCCTTAAATGTTTGTTTCAAAGAAAATATCGAGCATTGCTTCGAGCGTATTCACAATTATTTCAAAGCTTTTCAAGACAAAGGCTTCTTATGAACAAGAAATTGCGTTTATCATAATATCTTAAGGCAACAACTCAAATTGACTTTTTGTTTATTCCATTAATTTTTATTCTAACTTCGACTTGTACATATCCAAAAACTTTTTATGGAAAAAATTGGTACGACGGAAAACGAGAAGAATTGGGATAAACGAGCAATAACATGCATAATATATATATGTTTAACAATTGCAAAACTAAAGTGGGCGCTAATATTGCAAATATAACTTCAACAGTATCACCGGACACAACATAGCGATAACTTAAGGTTACAAAATACACCTATTTTTATCGACAAAATCACCCCAAAATGGGTGCACCACCCCAGTCGGTCGGAATGGTCGCCATATTATTTACTTTTTAATCTAGTGGATACCTCTGCCAAACGATGCCAATTTCTTTGAACAGAAAGGTCCTAGTATAGATTTAAAAAAATGTTATTTAAAAGGTAAAAATAGCATATATCAAATAAACATAAACATCACGAAAAGGTTTGACTACAAAATGTCTTAAAAATTTGCAATGCTAATTTAAGTAAAAAATTGATTGTTTTATAATTTTTTCCCAACATACTTCAAAAACTAGAACATTGACAACATTTTTTAATACTGTCCTAATACTTGATGACTTACTTATTACTTACAAATTGATATTAAAATTGTTGTTCTTCGTTGCAAAACTCAAAAGTGAGCGCTGTTTGAATATGACCCTTGCAAGTAGAGCCTCATATTGAGCGCTATTTATTTTCGAAATAAAAATACACCATAACTATTAATGGGTGTTTTGGTCGATAAAAATAAATTTATTTTGTAACCTTAAATTACTGCTAGGTCATGTCCGGACACGCTGTATACTGTGGGTATCACCTACTAACTTTCCTAAAGACTTTATTTATTCCCCGTGATGTTGCGGGTACACTGAGTAAGTAGTATGCACTATCTGCCTCCCTTCCAGTCAGATTGAAAGAAGCGAGTGTAGGTTAAATAGGTCATTACCAACAAGACCACTGGTGGTAAGCTGCTGTACAGTAACTTGCCCAGGTTGGGATCCGTCGCTTCATCTATTTCTGCCTGCTATCCATAATGATTCCGTCATGTTCCGGTCTGGATGGAGGATATCCGGTAAAGTTATACAATTGGCCTCGCACCACGGCCACAGGGCAATGAAGCAGCCATAACATCTAATAGGTGTCAACAGCTCACGGTTGTCTTTATCATCAGGATCCCCGTGTGTTTATTTGCTAACCTCTCGTGTAAAAAAATAACTTACTTAATAAAATTGCAATATCTGACTACAGCTAAGGCCTCGGCCAAACCCACGCCATATTCTATGAAGTGACTGCAAAGCGGGAGAGTCAGCCAAGCGATATAAGTCAGCCAAGCTGACCTGTTCGCAAAAACAGATTTTTAGGTGTCACGGTTCGAAGTACGGTTTGGTCGTAAGATGCCACGCGTAATAATTAACACAACGCCGTTGGTCCTACTTACCTGCGCAGACGACCACCAGTTTGGTTGGTGCGTCTCGTGGTGAGACATGTTCACAGATAATATTTAAATTTGAATTTTATAAGAATTTCAAGACTCCGATTATGACATTCAGACATGACATTTAACAAACGACCTTATTAGTCGAGAAAGCTCACACCCCTAACTCCACTGGTCATCCGCGAAGCTCGGGTTCGATTACCGACAGGGTCTTGCATGTGTGTGACGATCATAGATGTCGGTATTTATGGGTTTGGGTGTTTATTTAATTTTTGACAGTATTTTTTTTTTGGTTTATCTATGTCGTTGACAAACCCATACCTAACAATAATAAATACATATATATACCTGTACAAATTGAAAGTAATAAGTAAGCAAATTATATGCCTGTGTTGATATGGGTGTTAGACGTTAGTCAACGATTCTTACACAGAAATACTTATACGGCTAACGTAAACCAGAATAAATTTAGTTAACACCCAGACCCGGAACTATAGATATCTAAATGCTTATTACATAAATACCTTCCTCCCGTCCGAGCCTCTCGGTTGATGTAACAACTATGATAACTTTGTGGGAAGACCGGATTGTATAATTTGACATTTTTTAATGTTACACCAATGATTTTCTTAACACTAATAACTTATCCAAAAAATTTAAAGCCTAACATCTACAGCTATTATTTTACAATCTGTTTTAGTTGCGTGTTTGGGCCAGCGTAACATTCCACATTTTTTCCAATTTAGAAAATAATTATCCCAATTGGAAAATATCCCCATTTATTTTTATTCAAATCAACTTGTGTATTCTATGTATTCCCAAGACGCCTGTACCAAAGCCTGTCTCCCGAGATACTGAACCTCGACTTGGTGCTCTGTTATAAATTTTGGGGAAAGGGAAATTCTGTGGCTGCGCCAAACTGGCATGGCGCTGTTAGGCCCACCGCTTACATTCCGAAAAGCAATTCCAAACAAAGCGAATTTATACAAATCAATAGAACTGCCATACACATATCAGAATTTTTTCTTCCGGGATTTCTCCGTTTCGAGATTCCGTAAGCGAGCCAGTTGGTTCAGAATCACGTTACAAAAAAAAACCGTTCAGTATGCAGCCTTTCACAGATTTTGTATGATTTGCCACATACGTTCCCAAATTCCGTATGATATGGCGATAGTGTTGCCAATTTATCCATGTTTTGGCTATACGTGACAACAATTTAAATTAGAATATCAAAATTTGCCCGAAATTTTAAAAAAAACTTTATAAAGTTTAAATTAAAAAATATGAAATTCAATATTTATTTTAATTTATACATATTTAAGGAAAGACGTAATACATAACATATAACTAATTATTATGATCTGCCAGTTTAGATGACTCCAGTAAATTTAAATGTGTTTTAAAGTTTTTTTAAATGTGCAGGTACTTAATGACTAGCACCGCTTAACTGTACTATGATGAATCGAAAAAACTAGTGTAAATGAAAATTTTATTTCAAAGTTGAAACTCGAAACTGTATTCCGCAAAGGACAGACTTCTCTCTGTTCCCCAACCTACAAAAGCACTTCGGAGGTCAAATATCTTCGACAAACGACAAGGTCAAAACATCAGTAGACGCATATTTTGACTCCGAAGAAAAATCCTTTTTTTTTACAACGGTCTAAATGATTTGAATGTGATGTGGAAATAGTGCATCGAACTTAATGGTTATTATGTAGAAAAATAAAAATGTAATTTGTTATTTGAGATTTAGTTTGTATTTATTTTCTTATATAGGGCGAATTCTTTTCAATCCACACTCGTATCAGGTAACATATATTCTTAACGATGTAATACATATCCTTTAAAAATATAAATGCCAACATCTAAACCCATTTCTGTTGCGTGATTCAAGTGTTTCCTTCCATAATGTTGTGGGTACCAGTCAAGATGAATTATACTCATTTGTCTTTTCCCATGTACGCTGTTTATTGAGCTATTTATGTTCTTTTCGAAGGCTATTTACTCGACGCAAAGTCATTTACGAATATAGAAAAGACTCATTGTAAAATAAATCGTCTGCCTGTTAACCATTCCTTTCGAACCCACGAAATAAAATATCTTAATTTGTCTTTACCCAACTTATTAGCATGTGGGTATGTGGTGCCACTTTTGTGAGTTTCTGTTGTTTACTAGCCGATCCGGTGAACTTCGTTCACTTGGCACTTAATAGGTACCTACTCTCTGTGTACATTAAGTCCAAGGTACTTGGACTTTATGTAGACAGAGAGTACCTATTGAAAAAATAAGTGTAAAATGTACGTTCAAATGTTTTCGGATTTCAAACCATTTGGTCTTTTCATACTTAGTGTCATTATGTATTTTATTTTTAATCACAAAACTAGTAACTTGGAAAAAATACGCAACAATCTATACAATACCTACAACAAAATTAAAAATAATTAATAGGAATACGTGTAAATAAATTATAACCTGATTTATAATTTGACTTTTCCCTTCTCCAAGTGAACAGAATAAAAAGTAACCTATGACCTGCTGTGGTCAGGATTTTAATCCTAATGCGCAAGTACCTACTACCTTTTCTTCTAAACTGAAACATGGTAGAGTCATTATGGCGGCAAAACAGGTCAAGCAGTGAATCCTCAGATAAGATGATGCTGCGCTCTACAACTACTGGTCTTGCTGGTAATAACCTATTTAACCTGTACTCGCCTTTTACGAGCTGCATCTTTGCTTTTAAGCCTCTCTCCATTATAAAAAGTATTATAGAATTTTCGTTTATATCTTTGACTATCGATTAATATAAATTAACATTTTTCCGGAATACCGCCAGTTCCAAAAGTCCGTTGTTAATCAAATAAATTATTTTGATGCCTTATTTAATTAACTGCACCTGCTCAGATAGATCATATTTTTTATATAATAGAACTGCTGCATTATGTACAAAAGTTATAGTTTGAGTAGCTCAATTTCTTTTGTAAAATGATATCATTCAAAGGTTATTTGTTAGCCTGCTGCTTTCATCATTACGCTGTGGTATAACGTTTCAATTTTTTACCGGTCCGGTACCCGTCAAGATGAATCACCCTCATTTGTCTTGATCCAATTCACCCTGTATAGTCGCGCTAGTCTACTCTCTGCAACCCTAATCCTTAGCGTGAACATTACACGTTTTCGAATAGTTAGGATGAAACGAGCAAACGATTAGATTAACTATGAAATTAACAACCTAAATAAACTTTTATTTCTGATATCCACACATTTTTGTCGAAAACCAAATTTTAACTTAGCCAAGTTTAAAGCTTTATGAATACCCAAAATGCATTTTTTTCCATTTTCAGTTTGTACTGACAGTTTTTCAAAAAAACTGCTAAAAAACTGCCAAAAACCGACTCCAGTCTCCAACTAGCTAAGTATTTCATTGGGTAGCACGTCGCGATTTGGTAATTCTTTCATGTAAAGATAGCAAACGTTTTTGAGATGGTTCCACATAATAAAGTACTAACATTATTACAACATTAGCATTACAGTCCGTTACTTATATACTATTATATTATTTTATTATATTATTTTTATTACCTATACAATTAAAATCTGGTATTTTTTTAATTATTTAAATAGAAAACTGGTTTAATATTGCACAATTAACAGACTCGACTTCTACGTATATACATGTATATTATATATATATATATATATATATATCTACCTAGTCTAAGATCCGAAGTAAGGTCCGACCTACACCGAGTTGATAATAGAAAGAAACCGGTTTTATAACAAATTTAGTAAATCAGAAAATATGTTAATAATGGATGGACCAAAAGATTCCTGGACCAGTTTTTTTTTATTTTTAAAATGTTTTTATTCATTAATTGGTGCAATAATTAAGATTTTATCCCGACTTATAGTAGGTATAAGACGAAGTTTCAGAAGTTGGATTGCCTGTTATTTATCGGGATTGCAGGTATAAGCAGATAATTGTCAATGCTAGTTACTTTCACGGGACCGGATAGTAGAAAAATAATATATCAACATACCTGCAGTTTAATTACAATATATGTTGATATATATAGGGTTACCTGAAAAATAATTGGAAAAAAACATTTCTTTTAAATACTTAAAAATATTCGGTCCAGGATTTATTTAGGCAACCCACTTTTAATATGATCGATGATATACCTACTTGAAAAATGTTTGTCATGTAAGTCGATGTAGGTTCGGATCTTCTACTAACCTCTCTTATCAGAAAACGCGCTCAAACTCATTTACTTATAAAACTTACTAGCTTGCGCCCGTGACTTCATCCGTGTAGAATATAGCCTACAGCCTTCCTCGTTAAATGGGCTATCTAACACTGAAAGAATTTTTCAAATCGGACCAGTAGTTCCTGAGATTAGCGCGTTCAAACAAACAAACTCTTCAGCTTTATAATATTAGTATAGATGTATACAAGGACTCACTCACGTAGCCTAAGAACCAATTTGCTATCTCCTCAGTCGGCGTAAAAAAAACAATGTTCAATTAACAGGGTTTGAAAATGTTGGCTTTGGTACAATGTTCTAATCGTAAGTAATTAAAGATTTTCTAATTAAATTTGTGACACAAACATGTAACAATACTTGTTTATCAAAACAACCCGAAATAGTATAGGATAATGTTGTGAGTTCCTGTGACTGTCTTCCGTCTCCATCATTAAATGAGCTCCATTATATTATCATAACATTTCATTATTACAAACTTATGTGTATATTTAAAAAGCAAACTTAATCTATTGAAGGATGAACATTTTTGTGCAGGATTAAACCCGGACCAACATACTTACACTGCTAGTTAAGTAATATGAGTTTAAAAAAAAAATTAGGTATAATTATATTCGTTATATTTCTATCTGAGTGTTAATGTTAGTTTATCTGTTCGTTGCAAGTGTATGACACCGCTATACCAACACTAGTTTGTTTTCGTTTGTTATAAGATGCTACTATGTTAAAATATTGTGTTGTGTTACATAAAATTGCCAACTGTGCTAAGATATTACTGACCGTTTTGATTGTTACAATAATATGATTATCTGACAACCTATATAAAATTTAATTTGTAACCCGAATATAATTTTGACTACCCCCTTACATAATATCTTTGTGAAGCTGACTGTAACGTTACGAAACTAGTTATTTCGCAAGATAAATACTTACGCAAATATTAAATTTAAATCAATATTTACAAATTACAAAAGCGCATATTTGTCTATAATCATTGCTAAAAACTGTAACCTAAAATCGAACAAATTACATTGTAAAAATAATCGTATTATAATAAGCTTTTCCAAGTCTAAGCGCGCGACGTGCTCTGTAAAGGGTTGTCGACTTATAGAAACAAAATCATATTCACTTAAAAATATTTTTTTTACGATATTGGAAGGCAAACAAGCAGATGGATGGATATCCAGATGGTAAAAAAATTCGCGCCGCCTAGAGACACCAAAGGTAGTAATGGTGCGTTGCCGACCTAAGGCTTGGATGTTAGGCCTTGAGCAAAAGTAAGTTTACCGGCTTCCTTAACCCTCCAAACCGGAACACGTCATAACGTTATGGTGGCAGGAATAGGTAAGGCGGTGGTACCAATTCAGATGAGACGCTGCGAAACTCTACCACCTAGTCAGATGTTACGGTGTTAGTGACGGTAAGCATAGGCTTAAAGGCAAGGCATAGGCATAGGCGAGCATAGCTCGCCTTTTACGAGCTGTCTGGCAGGAAGGCAGATGATCTATTCTGCAAAAGGAGTCCTGACCAACATTGTAATTTAATTATTTTTTTTATTTAATTGTTATCAATATTTTGTATTGTTATTGTATTGTGTTTTGTATGTTATTGCACATTAATTATAACTGGGATAAATTTAAATCGTTGGGGGAACGATTTGCGGAATTTCAACCTAGGTCTCCCTGGGTACCAACCTATCCACCTCCATGTTACTATTACAGCTGTCATCTACCATTCTGTTCACAAGCCTGAACCAATAAAGAGCCAAAGAAGAAAGAACCCTTTTACAATTTCAAGTTTCACAATGCATTTGTAACTAGATTCGTCAGTATTGTGAAATCCGCCTAAGTCCGACTATATGTCGGACTTAGGCAGACGGAAAGATATTTATTCCCACCCAACGTTGACTTTATTAGATATCTAGCTGACTCAACAGCCATTGTCCTGTCCTCACAATACTTTATTTTGTGATTATTATAACACTGTTTTTTTTATATAAAATATGTAACATATATTTTTTTAATATAAACTTCGTCCTGGCAATAACTAACAAAAAGGAAAAAATATAACCAAAATTCCATCCGTTTTTAAAGTATGGAATAATTTTGGTTTTTCTTTTTTATTGCAAGATACAAAAATATCCTCACACCAAGTCCCTTACGGGGTAGGCAAAATTTCGCACCCACATTCGCATTTCGTATCTGCTTTGTCAGTCTTTCGTCTGTTATTCTTTCCACATAACCGAACCAGCGGAGTATTCCTTTTCTCATTTTAACACCAAACACTTTCTTTTAATCACACCCTATCTAATATCGCAATCTTTCGAATGCTATCAGTGAGCTTTATACCACAGATTTTTGTAGAACTTGCATTTCCCAGCCCAGCCGGAGAGCACGCAATAGAGAGTGGATAATTTTAATACATACTTTATTCAGATTAGGCACGGGTGGGGCCGGTTACGGAAGAACGTTTCTTTCTGTAGACTGTGGTAGTAGAAGATAAAGGCAAGGTCTAGACTGGTGTTATGGGCGTGTCAGTGACGTTCTCAGGTCGCGCCCGTACTCGCACGGTGATGTACAGCTAGCTGGAGACCTCAGCTCAGGGAGTTCTACTGTGTCAACCAGTCGTCGACAGATGTCAGGCAAAGGGGTTTCGTTTTTTTCCGAACGGTGCTTTTAGCCCGAAAGGTGTTCCTTGAATCAGCGTCCAACATTGTGCAGAGGTGGTTCCTGCACGCTAGGGAAGGGAAAACGGAGAGCGGTGCCCACTTGCATCATCCATTCATATGGCTGACCTACCACGCAGGCCACGTGGTATTATGAAGAAGCACCGAAAGGTTAAGCGGCAATCAAAAAGGTTACTTATAAGATTAAAGACACGTGGTCCTAAGTACGGCTAGGATAATTTACTAAAACACTTTATCATAATAATCGGAAACAATATTGCAGCAGTAACGACAAATTGTTTATTCAAGGAAACGTTCAGTCTCGTAGTTAAATTATGAAAAAGGATACAAAACACTTTATTATAATAATCTGAAACAATATTGCAGCAGTAACGATAAATTGTTTATTTAAGAAAACGTTCAGTCTCGTAGTTAAATTATGAAAAAGGATACAAGTGACTTCCGCTAATAGTAGGTGCCCTGGTTATATCTATGCCTACTTCTCCAGGGATATGAGAGTGAAGATATAAATACACCCATGTCAAAAAATGCCTTTTTAAGTGAGTTGATAACCCTAGCTCTATTTACAACTAGGACTATGTTAACGTTTAGGCGAGCATGTTTTGGCATGTAAAGAAGGCATGTTCTGTCTTTGCTCAGCATTTGGATATTGGCTATGTGCCAGGGGCCATTAAGTTCAGGTGCAATTTTCAGAATATGTTACAGCGTCAGATGACAGATAATACGTAAGCACACTTACTAGACTACGAGTTGAGACTTATGCTTCAGGTATTAGAAGCCAAATCCTGGTTCTTCATTTTTGTCTTTTTGTTGTTAATATAATAATAATAGTATAAAATGTTATAAATGTATAAAAACAATTTTTACGGAGTAACGATTAACTAACGATATAGTTGGACTACAGTTACAGGCCATGTGTCGTTATGTGGCACCGTAGCTCTTTTGCAGATGGACGGGTTTTGACGCGGTAATTTTTTATTTGAAAGCTGATGTATTTGAAATGGTTCTTCTCAATAGTGTATGTAGATCTGCTTTTGTGGAGGCGTGCGAGATCACCAGCTCTTTTGTTAGCATCGCAATAGACGATTAGACGCAGTATGGATATTTATTTTACTTTTGAACATAATATGTGAAACCTAACAGTTGACGAATTCTGGTCCAACTGATTTGGTCTGATGATGAAGCTTAAGATAGGAGACCTAGCCCTGTAATGCCTACTGGGAAACCCATTGTCTTTGGACTCGTTAAATTCATCCTAACTAGATCTGTTTATATTTTCTGATAACGCGGACTTCATGACAAGTACCTAATGCAAGAACTAGGATCATAGTTCTAAAGTTACAGTATTGTTTCGTAATTGTGTGTGTCTGTCTGTGACATCATAACTTTTGAACGGATAAACCGTTTGTCGGGGGTTTGTTGATTTTTTTTTAATTTAAATATGGTACTTACTCCCTTCATCGTATTCCTTTTATTTATAAGACTCCCTTTGTCATCTAGCCCCTGCCACCTCCTTGGGGATATGGGCTTAAAGAAGGCCAAAATGGCCTCAAAAAAACTTGGTGTGCTCAGTGAAACAAGACAGTACTTGAAGCCGGCTCATCACCTGCAACTTTACAACGCGCAAATTTGGCCTCAATTTATTAGCTCCTTCCTTTTGACTGCATCCAACGTTGAGCATCTAGAATATAATAGAATCTAGAATTGTTAATAACCGGGCAATCACCAATCGGCTTGTTTATTTTTGGGAAATGTTGGATTACTCAATGTTTTCGACCACATTGATCATGGGCAATACTCTGTGGTTTGATTTGATTCTTGCTCCTGAGTTTCACCTTCAAATATCGCGTCATAATTTAAGGTATCATGCTCATGATCTTGATGCATGGTGATCTACCACAACCGAACCGAACATAATTCTTACCCCGCACAATATTATTTGTGGAATCAGTTACCAAGGGCGGTATTTCCAAACGAATATGAATTAGGAACCTTCAAGAAAAAGGTGTACTCATTCTTTAAAAGTTGGCAACACATCTGTGATACTCCTGGTGTTACGTATTTTCATGGGTGGCGGTAATCACTTTCCATCATGTGACTCACGTGCTTCTCTCCCCCTCTTATTTAAAAAAACTTACTAAATTGGTATATCAGTTTCAAGAGTTTTGTAGAATATAACTGGAATGCAAATTATCAAACAGTGCTTGAAGTCAAAAAATTTGGCATTGAGATTTTGTAACTCGATGCCGATATTTTCTGTCGGAATATTATTATTTTTTTATTTGAGAAGTCAGCAATCAAGCACACGGCTTTCCTTATGGTAAAAGACAAACGTGGTTTATATATTTCATAGATGTTACTGGCGCATGGTTATCAGGCCGTGGCCGGGATGTAAAATCTACTTTGCAAGTCTACCGGCTACTCTACCCTCTGGACCGAAACATGACAGAGCTTTTAAGACGGCAGGAATAGGTTAGGTGGTGGTGTTCCTGCACAACACTGCCACCAATGGTTTACTGGTAATTACATAAATTTTAACATGTGGTCGCCTTTTGCGAGCTTCGTGGCAGAAAAGCAGATAGTTTATTATTTTCAGCTGATCTTATGGATAATAGTATGTAAAATGTAGTTTTGTGAAATACTACATTTCACAAAACTACATTTTACATAGGGTATTGCATAGGGCAAAAGATAAAGGTGCGACGTAAAGATTTATAAAATATTAGTTGTTAATAAGTACGTTGAACTCCTAATTAAGTTGGAGTTGTTAGTTCTCAGGAAAGAGATACTAAAATGACTCATCAGTCATCCAAATAGGAACACGGCAACGATTTACTCGGGCGATGATATTAACCGGGCGATTCTTCAAACAATTTAAAATCGTTTTAATACCGTTCGTAGTACCGTTTACCCAGCTTACTTTTCTTTTTCGAGCTGCCTGTCAGATGCTGATGAATAATGAATAAAATGTACCTACATCAAGACCTACTTGATACCTTACTTAACCTGCCAGAAACAGTTAGTCTTTACCTCTTCGTAATTATTACTTTATATGACCTCCAGTTCTGTCTATAAGGTCAATGATATAGTTTTTGATTAGTTTGCCATTTAAACGTGAAACTGACAAATAGACAAGTATCCGAAACTATTTTAGTTTTCAATTCAAAAACATCTTAAAATTAATTAATTTAGCCTCAATACGTTTTTGTTCACTTAGTTTAAATAATCAAGTATTAAATTTACTGGCATACCGAAATGTTGTCACAAAGAAGTTAATAAATAATAGGAACCAATATTTAATAATACCAATTATTTGTTGTAAAATTTATTTAGTAATATACGCATTATATAATGTAGGTAATGGGAAGGCGGGGTAATTACGAATACCTAAGGGAGATTTAAAATAAATCCAAAAATACGATATATAGGTTACATTTAATCAGTCATTCTGAAAGTTACATTATTATACGTTACACTATTACAATGAACATTATTAATTTCTCTTGATAAAATCAACTTTTCAAACAAAAACAAAACATTTAGTGTTCGTGTTTACCCGACTCTGGTCGGGCAATCACGAACACCTGGTGGGGCAATTGCGATCGTTCGCCATTGACCCAGACTAGCCTAAAAATGAGATCACATACGACAGATTAGTCACAATTTAACCTTAATTTTAAATCAGTTTGTGCGGCAAAGATCACAACGATAGCGGGGCGTTAAACGAATTAATGCGATTTAGTGAGGTGCCTCAGGTTTTCTCAGGGATAGGTACACAGTTCTGTTCCGATTTTACACTGAGGCATAATAAAATTACATTTGCACAAACCATTAAACATGTTCCATGTTTTCTTGAAACAAGATGTTAGTCTTCTGTTTTCTTATTGTGGGTCTACAATATTGAAAATTTACATATGAAAACGATACATTTAACATACAAAACCAATTCCAGTACCTCGCGAGCGGACTAATACATTCAGCGGAATCCACGACTCTGCCATAGTCCAAGAGAAGGTTGCATAGTTAGTTGTGTAATATTTTTATTTCGGAAATCGGTTAGAAATAAGGAAACCGTTTGGCTATTTTTTTAAAAATAAAAAAAATATTTGTAACAGGAGTCTGAATTGTATTCTTAAATAATAATTAAAATATACGATTTTAAGTAAATATTTCGCCCCAGTAGATCTCAAGGAAGAACCATAGTTTGGTGGCAGCGTGTAGCTTAGTAAAATGTCTTAATAAGATTAACTAAAAAATCTTATTGCTGTTGACAACCCTAATTCTTCTATAAATACAGTCACAGCAAAGCCCATGTTTCTATGTCGCTCACAGTTAATTTAATTTACTTGCGTATTATTAAATATTGACCAGCTGTTAAAGCAAACACATATTTTGGTACACCGTAGATATATTCTCATATGCCTAACTACGCTAACTCTATATAAAAGAAACACTTGCTCTGAAAAAAATGCAACTTATCTAGACAACTGATATTACGTATTTCAAACTTGAGATTGTAATTAAATAACATTTGAGAGATGAACAAATGACTGCAGTTTACGAGCTTCCGGTCATAGAATAATATAATACTCATAGCGGAACTTCCAGTTGCCGATAAGTGCTGCAAAGTACCAACAGCAAATTAATTAATTTAAACGACTAATAATTACAAACTTAAAAAAATATTGTACTATTCAAAACGTTGTTAGTTACTTTAATAAAATCTTAACCGGCAACCCTTTAATTTTATACCCATGTTGTATTATTAATCTATTTGATTATTGAACAATGGCATATCTAAGTCTCCACATTTTAATTTTAAAATCAATAGTACACTGATGAAATAAATGTTCAACTACTTAAACCATGTATATTCGGCTATGGCTTTTGAAAATATTAATATGTTAAAGTAAAGTAATATGTTAAATACATAAATATCACGTTTTTACTCTAGTTTTATTTGGTAGGTACCTACCTTATATAAAACAGGAGCTAAAAATATTATCTTTGCTTATACTTTTTTTTCAAACTTTCTTACTAACTTACAAGTTTATTAGTTCCAAAACGTATAATTTTAAAGTTAGAAATTATTAAGATCAGAAAATAAATTTTGATTTGATTTGGTGCGGGTCCTAGTAGGTAGTCTGTAGATGGACAGTTACTTTACTCTTCGGTCTGTACGTTGAGTATTAAACCAACAATTCAATATACGCATATTGCCATATGTACCTACTGTCAGCTTGAAGGTGAATATATACCTGATTTCCAGATAGTATAAAATTGATCATCTAAATTTGATTGTTTTATGAAATAAAAAAAACAGTGATAACAGCTTTAATAAATGAATGAAAAGAAACAATAAATTTGCTTAAATATTTTTGTTTCGCTATGGCAAATTTTCAAATTTAAGTTTTGCAAGTTGCAACACTGCTGGCTCCAACAACAGTTACTATTCTATGCTGATTGTTTTATCATGTAAACAATGCAGTTGGATATTAGTTCAAATGTATTTAGCACATATAAAACAAAAAATAAAATAAAGTTACTAATGTTTTGCTTGCATTTTTTATATTTTCTTCACATATTCACGTAAAATAACGAAAGTGTTTAAGCAAGTGTTTTAATGGTTTTATAAGGCAGCTCGTCAAATTAAGTTAGACTACCTACTGGTAATACGCGGGATGGTAACAGTTACATTTTTACACATTATTTGCTGTTTAACAGTTTCTCAGTTACGGAGCAAATAATTTCTTAATTTCAAATGAACTGTAGATAGACGTCGGTAAAAACCTAATGTTTGTGTGTTCTACTTTCATGTAAAAATTAAAACAATAGCTATCGATATACGTGACAAAACTATTATAATCTGTTTTTGACTAAATCCTAAAATTGAGCACACGTATTTCCAAAACAATAGCAGGTTCTCGGGCTATAGCAACATTTCTTGTGTTTGCAATGATTTTTAGATTTGTAATAGATGCAGCCATTTCTGATTGCAATTTGCGAGAGCTATTGTTACTCTGTAGTTTACGGTTATTTGAAACTTAACTCATAAATCAAAATGATAATGTTTTGTGGATTATAGTTAGTACTAATCTACATATGGACGAGAGAATTTTGCTAAAACAAACATAAATCTGATGAGCTCGTATAAGAGGTTGACTTACACCCCTACACCGATATGAATAACGAGGCACGGGTTCGATTTCCAATTGAAACATTTTGTTTAATTGCTTTTGGAATTTAGTTATTTTTATTATTTTATGGAATTTATTTAAAATAAATCTCAATTATTATTATTAGTAGTTATTAGTATTAATTTTAATAAGCACTACCGATTCTAACCACGGTGAAGTAGGAAGAGATACTATTAAGAACACCATCGAACAGCTAACAATATTAGGTGTCGAATTAAAAATCACAAATCTCACGGAACAAGACGTAAATATCAATAGACTTAACATCAGGGGATTCCCAAAACCATAAGAAGTGGAGAAATGAGTGTATGAGATCGATTTCCATGGTTAAAATAAAAAAGAATTGGGGTCGACAACGACCAGCATGATGATGGTGACGATCATCATCCTTTCCAAATTTAAATTACATGTGCGGGATTACCACCATAAATAACGTATAGAGTAATATATCTTGTGATGTCGGTTATAGGTATATAATATTTTGTAATACATTTATTATTTTTAATTATATTAAAGGTCGGCATATTTATCGTTCCTAAAGATGAATTATATAATATATAAATATGTCAAGTAGAATGCGAAGTGGATAATTGAGATAAGGAAAAAAGACACTTATTAAGTACGTCCATACACGAAAACAATCTGAAATAATGCTAGGATGATAATTATTTATAAATGAGAATAAAAAAACTAAGTTTTTTTGTTAACATAGTGACCGAGAACTTTTATTTCGTTACAAAACAGGCACAAGAGTGAGTGAGCTGTCTCACTGTCTGCTCAACAACTCAGCTGTCTACAAAAAGCTATAATCCTGTCTGACAAGGGTTATCTATTCCTGCCGCCATAAAGTTTGTGCTCACCTTTTCAGTATAACCATTAGTTAGAACAAAATATTTAATATGTAAGTACTAACCTAAAGTAAGCAATATAACATTTCCATGTCTGTTGTGTAGACGACGTGTATTTTTTACCATCTTGACATATGGCTGCTTCCACATCTGCTTCATGGCTTTCTTTAATCCTGTTCTCATTACCCACTTATTTCATTCCGAAAGCTAAATCCAAATTCTAAGATTTACCAAAATATCACTGGTGAATGAAATGTTAGAGGTTTGTTTATGCGGCTGTGGGCGGACAGCCGCCATATCAGTAATTCAAGTGACACGAAAACACGGTGACATTAAGTAAATTAATCCCGAACCCCGAGATCTCAATCTGCTCACAAATCCAGGGGTTCGTGTATTAAGTTGGATGAAACGTGTCTAAAATTTTAAAGTCTAATTTAAAACTGGGGTCTTTTAAATTTTCTACACTTTTTTAGAATTCCGTAGATAGTCGAATAGCATAAAACTAAATTCTTATTGACTCCACAATATGTCCGTCTGCTCTACGTCCGTCCGTATGTCACAGCCACTTTATTCTCAAAGTCTTATAACAATTCAATTGAAATTTGTAAGGTAAGGATGTATTTTACGAACGGATTTACGAATTTTGTACTTGTACAAAAAAAGAAAGGCTCCTTATATACAAAACTCAAATTATTATTTTTTATACCAAAGTACCTATCGTTGGATTTTTTTAAATCTAGTAGTTTGAAAGACATCGGCTAGTCGTAGGTGCTCTGGTTGCGCCTCTGCCTACCTCTTCGGATGTATGGGAGTGAAGATGCTATTTGAAAGACATATACTTCCAATGTAGTAAAATGTGTAACCACTTTAATTTCAAAAATAAGCCTAAAAAATATAACATTGTTGAAGATCTCAATATAAACTTTTAATAAAAATTGAGATGAACGACATGTTACTATCTACATATTACTTACTTGTTACCCGTCTTTGAGAAGTGCCACATTTTTTACCACATTTAAATTAAAGGCAGTAAAACTGCAAAAGCTGACTTCGATGTCAATGATTAGATATGTCATCTATAGTTTAGTATTTTTCTCCATTTCCCTGGTATTCTATTATCAGACCGATACTTGGTGGCAATGAAACTAGCTATAATGTTATATTAAAAAGGATTTTAAAATCGGTTCATATATAGATATCGATTAACATACATTAAAATGTTATAACTTCCTACTTTTCTAAAGGTGGTTAAAAACCGTAGATACAACTTTAACACTTTTATAAACTCTTTAAAAAAACTAAGTTAAATTTGGTGATGAAAAATTGTAGGTGCTTTTGGTCATCCAGCCAATTATTGGTTGCTACAGGAGGCCTGTCAGCTGGTACTAGATAACAAAAAAAAATCTTAGTTTAAGAATTTATTCATGGATACAAAATGTTTTGTTAAAAGCTTTTAATGAGTTCAACGTCACATCCGGCCTTATGTCACACTTGTTGTTGGTTGGTTGGTAGTTGTTGGTGTCACTTTGGTGGTATAAGTAAAAACGGAAATGTGATTGAAACTGAGCTAATTACGCTGAAATTCATTACAAACACATAAGAATATAGATATATATTTAGGGATTAGAACCCCAAGGTGTAATTATAATACATATTATAACAAAAATATTATTTTACTTATCAATTCTGTTGTTTGGGGGTCATTGGCCAGAAGCGTGCACGTCGCGATCCCTGCCAGTCCATTGGACTGCAATTCTGGCCCGAAAAAGTACCGCAGAGCGGGTTAGGGCGTTCCCGGAGGCGACGCGTACCGATCCGCCCTCGTCGGTACGAAAAGA
>NJDD01004799.1:1051-44354 GCA_002245505.1 Calephelis nemesis | reverse complement strand
ATTCCTAACAGGAGACGAAAAACCGGCAAGCTTCAAAATCGCAAGTAAAATCTCGTTTTATGTCCCATTCTTCTTACTTCCGCTAGACCAAGTATGTCTATGTTTATATTTCGTATAGCGTGCATTAGTTCGATATATTTTTCAGTGTTTGAGAGTGTTCTGACGTTGTAAGTAGCAATTTTCAAATTTGTGTTTCTTTGTTTGTGACTTGGAGGGTTTTGGTCATAATCTTCCACGGTGACCAGCCGTGTTGGAAGATGTCTCTTTTTTGTATGTTTTGCATCTTTGTTATCATCTGTACAGGAGAAGTAGGGCCTAGATTGCTATAAGTGTTCTTCTCTGTTTTTTATATTTTGCTCTGGTGACTTGTTGCTGGCTTTTTTGCTAACCAAAAAATTTAGCATACTTGGTTTCAAAACACCTTCAGAAATACTATTGGATCTCTGTACTGGTGTGTTGTTTTTCATCTTCTTATTTTTCCTGGTAGCATGTGAGGTAGAGTCGTTCTGTACTTGGAAATCATTAATAGGATATATAGATAAATGGGAATCATTAATTAATAATTTATAACTTGAACGAAATTGAAACTATAAACAATACAAATCATTAAATAATAAAAACTATCCAACATTCAAATAAAAAATTTACACGTCAACTTAAGTCTTAAAATAAATCACAATGCTTTTTATTCTTATGGTTATAAAGTAATTAATTTAATTAATAAATTTAAAGTAACAAATAATAAAACGTAGAAAAAAATCACTACGCTTAATTATAATTAATTTTTCTATATTAATAGCATTATCAATGTCAATTTCTAAATTCATAAAATAAAATTAAGACACGGACACTTAAATGTTTTAAAAGAATGTTTTATAAAATATAGTCAGAAAAACGCTTTTCTTTCAGACATCTCATCAATATTGTCTTAAAAGTTTTCATTGGTAACTCTCGAATAGATTTTGTAATTTTATTATATATTTTCTATTAAATCCGTTTACTTGTTGAAATTCCAATTAAATCAATAGAATTCAAAACTAACCCAGAGACGTTTAAAAACAGAGTAATAATAGATATTAAATTCGAAGAAAACCAATTATTACGCAAGTTTTCAAGTCCTCCGACTAAGTTTGAGTTCAAAACTAAACACTGAACTATTGGAATTTGTGAAATGGTTTCTCGAAAGTTCCAAGCAATAAGTACCTATATTATTAAATCTTAACCCGACAGCTGCGGCTCTCTTTTGCTTTTTTTTGATTAATTGCTTTTTACCAATAAGATTTTTCCAATTTCTACAATACATATCTTTGTCCCGAGTCCCTTGCGGAGTAGTCAGAGATTATTATCAAATGCCAGGTGTCACGACTCCTGAAATTAGCTTACTTCACATTCACTAGTGTTTCCATATAAATACATCGGTTTCTGGAATTATTGACACTCGTCTGTGATCATCCCTTACCTTACCTTAACTTCGCGATTTGGTCACTCTCCCTCTACTAACAGAAATCCACATTTGAATTGTTTTACTGTCAGCATTTTACTTTACTTGCATATTTGCCTTTTAGAGAAAACATATTAAAGTGTCAAAGATTTTCTTGTAGACAAGAACAAATAATAAAGTATTTCTACTATGATTGGTTGCCGGGGAGTTTGTTTTGCCGTTTCTTCTCCTGTCTGGCTAGGATTGGAAACGGTGGTAGTTTATGGTCGATAGGGATAAATTAACTTACATTATAAAAATTGTTTGTATTAAATACAGTACCTGGATGACCGAGCTTTGCTCGGTATTTTTTTTTGTTTTTTATAAATTGTGTTTTTTGGAAATTATATTTAAAGTACGAAAATTTAAAAAGTCTAACCTCAAAGCAAACAATCACTGACTTCGTTACTTAACAACGGACTTCGTTACTTAACAACAACAATAAAACACGAATATGACATTTTCTAAAAATAATTCCTAGCTAGATCGATTTATCGCCCCCGAAACCCCCTATGTACTAAATTTCATGAAAATCGTTGGAGCCGATTCCGAGATTCCAATTATATATATATATACAAGAATTGCTCGTTTAAAGGTATAAGATTAATATTATAAATAATATATTAATGTATTTAATTCAAATAATCAATAATCATGTAATAAATATAAAAAACAGTGTGTTGTAGATAGTAACTAAATAATTAAAATTAGTAATTTGCACACCACAAGTTGGTAGGATATGTTGAAACGCTTAAATAATTTTGTAACATCTTCGTAACACTCATATTCCGCAAATGAATATTTTTTTCTTTCTTTCATTGATTTCACATGAACTCTCTTTCTCCATCTCTTACTCCTTCCCTTTTTAATCTCAGTGTTAGGAAGGCCACCACACAATAGCCATACCATCACGCTTGTAAATTACTCGCTATATAACTTCAGCTACCCTCAAGTGAAAACCATTTTAAAAATCATTCCAGATACTCCGGATCTGATTCTTGTGAACAAGAATTCTTCTGTTATCCTAGTTGGCAGCTTGTAACAGATGAGCATAAGTGAAATATGTCATTTTAATCAACACGATTGATGGTAGAGTGCTGTAAATGAACTTGCCCGGGTAGAGATCTAGGGCCTTACTTATTCATACCGCCATAATGTTTGTCATGTTGCGGTCTCAGTGATAGCTGGTTAATAGCTCTGAATTCTGATGTCCCAGCTATTGGTCAACGACGCACCTATAACATCTATGCTGTCTATAGCAAGCTGTTGTCTCTTATCAAGAGAAATGTGTGCTTGTTCGCTATCTTGTAATATAAAATAACTAGCTGCCTGTTCCGGCTTCGCTCGGATGATAATTTTTTGACCATAAATAGAGATTTCAGCTACTCTTTTATCTTTTAAGTTAGATCAAACTACACATGGTGTGAAAGTTTTATTGAAATGGGTTTAGTAGTATAGGAGTCCATCGTGGGCAAACAACGTGACACGTAATTTATAAATGTTAATATTTGTCCCTTTTTGTGTGATCTGGTCACTAAGTCTTACGGTTCCGTATCCATCCCATTGGCAATAACGCAAACCTTATTTTATGTTATAAAAGAACAAACTCAATCACCAAAACTATTTACTTTTAATAATAATATAAATAGCGCATAAAACTGCAAAGACTGACTTTTATTTCTAAGAGTAATTCGTTTTCTCACGGTTCACAAAAAAATAGTAATATCCTCGATTTCCCTGGCATTTCATCATGAATCGTCTCTGTGGTCTAACGGTTCAGGTGTTGAACTTGACTGCATGAGGTCCTAGGTTCGATTCCCGGATCGGACAACAACAGAAAGTTTGGTTTTACCAATTTTCCAATAAAAATAAACATTGCTTGGCATTGTATGTGTGCCCGGTTGGCGATAGGCTTGCCACCTATTACATTGTGGGACTCAGTGTCTTTGGCTAGTCGTGGGTGCCCTGGTCGTGCTTCTGCCTATCTCTTCGAGGATATGGGCGTGAAGATGCTTTTTTTCCTCCATTATGAATGAAAGCCTAGGTGGTAACGGGAACACATCGATAGTGCGCTCTTTCAAATATAAAAATAATATTTAAAATCGATCCAGAAATGATGAAGAATAGATCGACAAGTACAGAAATTCGTCTCAAACATGTAAACTCCTCATTTTAAAAATGTCGGTCGAACATAAAATACCAGGTAAAAATGTCTGACAACTTGTATCATAAAACGTTCAGAACCGATATAAACATAGTATATACGTGTTATGTTTAGATAGTTTGGAATAATACCCAGGACGGAGCGAACCTAACGGAGTCGATATGACTGCTCACCGGGGAGCGGGAGGTTGTAAACCTTTTTACATACAACTAACGTCCAAGCAACTTTCCGTTAAATCGATCGTCGATAACAGAACTTTCATATTAGAAAGCCTAACCTAGATTTTCTAAAACTGTGCATTTTACTGAAAAGAATGCAATGAGAATGTGGATGGATGTAGGTACCAGGGGACAAGATTGACATTCCACGATCAAATCCCTGGTTCAGAAGTTGTCTCCGAAACAGGCGTGTTTGCATGAAAAGGGTAATGAATGTGAAGGAAGCCAGACAGGTCGGCAAGTATCGTGAGATTTGGCACACTATACTCTCTTCCTAACCCGTAAGGACCTTGGCGTGACGACATGTATGTGTATATGAATGTAAGTTTGCTACCTTTGTCAGTCAGATAATTATTTACAATGTTTGCTATCACTAGAACTATGACAAAAATATGAACGCCGAGGGTATGTAGACACTTACAGACAAAATTTTATTAAACGTGTTGTATTTAAACATTTTCACCTCTTGCAGTGAAGTCATTTGTTTTTTAATTTTTTGTTTGTTGGTTAAACAAAAACTAGTTTTCATGAACAAAAGGTAGATTTCTATAAAAATCATTATTACATCAAGTTGGTACACCGCAATTATCTATAAAAGTAGCTGTAAATTATCTACCCCTAGAGTAGAGTTTGGAATAATACACACACGAGAAAACGCCAAAAGTTGATATTGAAAGCTGTGTTTTGAAAACCTTTTCAGCTACATGTAGCATTCAAGTCATTGTCATAACAATATCGACACTGGAATCTACTAGTTGCTCCGGCGAACTTCGTTCCACCCCTTCAGTTTGAGCCAAATTAAGCTTTGTTATTCTACGAGTAGTTTCTTAATAGTTTTCCTATTTTCATTTTTTAACTTTCCTTAGACTTCCACAAGTGATTCAAAAGCAAAAATAGCTAAATCGGTTCAGTCATTTGAAAGTTATACCCTTGCATACATTTTAGCGATTCATTTTGAACCGACTCGTAAAAAGAGAAGGTTGTCTATTCCAACAGATTTTTTTGTGGTACTTTGCCAATAACCAACCGATTTTGATGGTACTGTTTTTGAAAGAGACGTCATGATTCCAAAGTAGTCCCATATTACTTTTATAATGATCCAACTAGCGGTTATTGGCTTATACTTAATAGTTCATAGATTTTTCATTTATATTGACGACCTCATCTTTATTAAGTGAAACTAAAAAACTACTCGTAAGATGTTGATTAAATTTACCATTTGTAATTTTTAGAAAAAATTTACACATCAAACAGCGACATGGTACACAACGAAATAGAGAGTCGGATTTTGCAGTTTTATAGCGCTTAATTATTTATTTTAGTGGCCGCCCATTGGTCGAAATTCGACCATAATAAATTTTAATATTTTGTTAATAAGAACGCATCTTCATATCTCAAAACCAACTTCTTTGTTCCATACTTTTTAGTGCGCCATCTGTAATCTTTTATCGTTATCATCAATATATTTGTTTCTGTGTGTCAAATGCATGGTAGTGTGGGTAATGTTTTATTTATTGATTGAATGTAATTTATAAGCATTATTATTGAAAAATATTAGCGTTCTACACTTCTCCTACACATAAACTATTAATGTGCCAAATTTTATTCTACTGCGTCCGCGCAATTTTCGTAAAAAGGGGTCCAAAGTTTTGGCGTCACGTATCATATATATAGGAGTATATCAATTCATAGTTAACATACTAAAAAACTAATGAACGTGTTTGCAATTTGCATACAGTTTACACCGATAGATAGAGTGATTTATGTACAAGGTGTACATCTGATGTAGGTATAATTAGTTAAAGTTTGGGTGAATTGGATGAAATATGACGAAACCTGTATAACGGTCAAACAGTTAAGCTGAGATATAGACAACATGATGTCAGTTTATTAATACCGAAAAAACACTTGGAAGTACATATTTCCTAGTAGTTAAAAAGAGAAGCTCAATTTTGAACAAGTTAAGATGAGACAAAATGCTGGAACAGCGTTTAATAAAGAAACAGAAAACAGTAAAATGTGTTTTACTGTACCCAAGGAACGGATTCGAGCTTGAGTTTTACTGTGTTTTTATTCCGTTTGTGTTATTTCTATCGTTTATCTTTTTTTCAATACCTCAGGATATCGAGTATAAATCCGACTTTTATTTTTTTATTACTAATAGGCTAGCACCCGATGGAAAGTAAAGAAATGGTAAGCCAAAAAGTGCCTATTCAGGCTTTATTTGAATATGTTTTAATTGTAATGCTTCGGAAATACCATTTAAGGTGGCGAATTACATTTCTCAACTGTTCAAATAATAAAATGCTCTGTGTAGAATAGATCATCTGACTTCCTGCCTGCAAGCTCGAAAGGCGAGAAAGACCACGAAAATCATAGCGTGTGCAGCTCCTGACCCGAGTAGGATTCCACCAACTTTCTTGTATGCTGCTATAACAACAATGTTTGGAACTGTCGTGTTTCGTAGTCGGTAAACATTCATTTCAGACATATCACCTCGTCCACAGGACTGTGACGTATAACATATATAGTGACTAAGGCCACGAATGTGTCTTAGCAGCAGGAGAGTCATATTTACATATAAATAAATAAATATCCATTGACAAATTATACGAATTGAATCTAACCCCAAAGTAAGCAAATTATATGCTTGTATTATAGTTCTTAGTCAACGATACTAATACATAGAAATACTTAAATAGATACGAGAATAAATTTTATAAACACTAAAAATGCCTGCCCTCATCAGGAATCGAATCCGAGCCTCGCGGTTGGTCGGTGTAGTTAGGCGTGTACGCTAGCCACTCGACCAACGAGGCGGTCAATTTGCTTATATTACAGAAAACATTGTTAATTTCGAAATATCGGTTTTTATTGAAAAGGATAGCGAACAAGGATGCGGCTTCCCTGATGGTATGAGATATCCACAATAATAATGCGTCACTGTCCTGAGGCAGGAGTGTTAGCCCGATTGTGCAAGTCTACCGGCTACCCTACCCTCTGAACCGGAACATGACAGTGTCATTGTGGCGTCATGAATAGTTCTTAACTTTCGTAGATCCCTACCTGAGCAAGTTCCTACATAGCGGTCTACCACCAGTGGTTTTGTTGGTATTTTTTTTCTATTACGTTTCGTTTTGGTTCGCCTCCTATGAGCTGCCAAATAGCCCGCAGATGGTATATTCTACTCAGAGGTCTCGGACCAACAATGGCAAAATATGTTCATTTATTTAGTATTATACTCGTAGCAAAAACCTTTCAAATATGTTAGGGCAATAGTTTTTTCTTTAATTAAAAGAAGATGACGACTTTAAATAAGTTTAGAATACGAAGCACAACAAAGTGGTTCATTATATTGATGATCTAGTTATTGATACGATATTATTGGACTCTCCTAATGTAATCATTAAAATTTAATCAACTCAAATCAAATTACTTAGAGCTCAAGATCCAACAATTCTACTACCTGACCAGACATCAGTGATTTCATAAATTTGGAAGTTTCTCAGCGTATGCCTTTAGTTTAGGAAATCTACTGAAACACTGTTATGAAGTTAAAACGAGTTTAGCAAGAAAAAACCGCGCCCTTTAGGCGTCATAGATGTTATAGGTGAGCGTGTTGCTACTGTTCTGCTATATATGGCTTATTGTGGAAGTCTACCCGGAACATGGCACTGTCATTATGGCATCAGAAATAGGTGAGGCGACCCTTTCCCGTGCCAGCTGCTGCACAATACTCTACGACCAGTAGTCTTATATGTAGCAAGCCATTAACCTATGCTTGCCTTTAAGGAGCTGCCTGGTATGGAGGAAAATGGTCAATTATATACAATCAACACAAGGAAAAACATAGGAAATTGGGGGATATATGTCTAATTTTTGAGAAAAATAAACATAACAATAAAAATATGCTATACAGATACAGTAAATGAAATAAAGATTTCATCTTGTATAAAACCTGATGTTTAGGGCTTGGTAGCCAAATTCACTAAAATAACAATTATAAAGATACGAAATTTCCGTCAGTTCGTCTGTCCGAATGAAACAGCTACTTTATTTCCAAACTATTAAGACTGTACGGTCGAAACTTGGTGTTCTGTTAGCCCCTTTAGGCTTTTAAAATTGATACTGATATTTCTAAAACCATTTTTTTAATTCAATCACTTATAGGTAAAATTGCTACAATGGACATCTCCCAAGGGCTAACCCGAATCTCTGCTGGATACGTTATTTATAATATGTTAATTGTATAACTAAAAACACTTTTATATCTAGCAAAATTTAAGTTACAAATTTCGAAAGTACAGGAACATTATGGTTTGTAATTTGACTGCTAAAGCAAAAAAAAACAATACTTATACTAACTCAATAGTGCCTGTCTGTGTAGAAAGGGAGCGAAGTTTCCAGCCTTAACAAAAATACTACTGTCGGGATGTTCGAGGATCAAGGTCTGTGATCATTATAGCTAAGTAGTACTGCCCTTAAGTCGTGAGGTTGGATTTATTCTATTAATTGAAAGAAGAACAAATAAACAATTGTTATTTTAATTGCGAAAGTTATGTGTTTACCCAGCGTAGCCATAGTCATATGAAATGAAATTTGTTTATTTGCGGAATATGTGTTAAAATTAAATGCAGAAAAACTACAAAATCCGAATCCATCCATTTCACGTTGCGATTTGTTAATTATTATTTTTGGTAAAGATCGCAAATGTTTCCGAAATATTCCCACATACGTTTTATCAATATCCTAGTAGTAGTTTTTCAGAAACACTTAATAATGCATGCTTTTTTTTACTCATCACTCATCACTAATGAAGTCGTTAAGATAGGTGAAAAACTTTGGTATTAGATCATAATAAAACTAATATGGGACCACCTCGGAATCATGAGCTATATTTCCAAAGAAGAACCATCAAAATCGGTTGACTTTTGGATGAGTTGTCGCTTAATAAACATACAAAAACACATACATACATACATATCTTCACGCCAAGTCCCTTACGGGGTAGGCAGAGAGTATCGAGTGCCATACCTCACGATCCTGACAAACCTGTCTAGCTTCCTTCACATTCATTACCCTTTTCATACAAACACTTAATGACAACGGTCAGAATGCTGCTACCTTACTGCGACATTTAGTACTTTAGTAATGGCTAGTGGCAATTTAGCACTTAACATTTCTGGCGTATTTCACCTGTTAGTCACTATTGGGTTGTAGAATGCCAGCATTGTTGCCGCCTTAACGTCAGTATTCATACTTGTCCTATTTGTTGCTTGAGAGTAGCGTTAAGCCGCCTGTTTGCTTGTTTCTTGTTCGATAAAAAAACTTACCTGAAAAGTTTAAGTTTTAGGAATAAAAGTAATGGGTACTTTGCCTTATCTGGTTCATATTATTTGCAAAAAGCATCCTAACGCATACATCCCTAAAGACATAGGCAGAGTCACAACCAGAGCAGCCACGAATGGCTAAGACACTAAGTCCCACAATGTAATAGACATATATCCAATGTCCAGCGATATAGTTTTTATCAGCAAATTGAAAAAATACATTGATTTTTTTATTGCCTTACTCGGGTATCGAACCCGAAACCTCATTAAGTCAAGTCCAACATCGGACTGCTAGACCACAGCGACGATTATATTTGAATCATATGATATATTTGATTTTTATACTTAGCTTATTTTGTCCTCAGTAAATAAGCACAAGTTTCTATGGCAACAAATTCAAGAATCATTGAATTAGGTCGGTATCCTCCCGAAGGTAGTTTATCTATATGGAAATGGTACTCATAAATTAACGCTTTTCCGATTAACCGTCTACGGGCAGTAAAGTAAATTCACCCTTCCGAGCTCACTTGGACTTCATATTGATTTCAGCTTTGTTTCCCATAGCTTGGGAATTATCGTAATGTATTTGGCACATATTATACCGCACGCCCCCATAGTAAGAAGTTTTTATAGTTCAATTATCTTGGAAATGACTCTCATAGAGACTAAACGATTTTCTTATTCATTTATTGCTCAGCATTTACGCTTCGATTATGTGCTTGGAATTAAATGTTCTAGCCTGTTCTAGTATTGGTGCGAATTCTAAACTAACTGCCTCCTTGCCCGGTAGATCATAAATGGTGAGCATAGGAATAGGTCTAATCTTCACCAACAAGACCACCGCAAGGCAGGGATCTACCGTCTTACCTATTCCTGCCGCAGTAATAATGGTGTTTGGTAACAACGTTTTCTAGTTCGAAGGATAGGACAGCCTATACTATCACAATAGCAACACCCTTAGGGCAGCGACACACCTACAACATCTATTACTTACCACCAGAAGAACCGTTTGCTTGTTTGCTGTTCTATCCTTTGAATAAAAATTATTTACAAAACCTCGTCATTTTACGCTGTCTTTATGGCGGCAGGAAAAAGAAAGACTTCTACCCGGGGTATTTACTACCGCATTCTACCAGTGCATATATTATTATATACTTTTCATTATTTTTGATAATTTTATAAAAAAATAAAGTGTTATTTCACTTCGTCGTTTGAATTTAGTCCGAAATATATAAATCAATTATTTCGCATTTGTTTACGTTATGACATAAATCAACAAAGACCCTGAAAATGCTTCACTACATAGTATAAAACAAAGTCGCTTCCTCTGTCCCTATGTCTGCTAAAATCTTTAAAACTACGCAACGGATTTCGATGCGGGTTTTTTAACAGATAAAATGATTAAAGAGGAAGGTTTATATGTATATTTCATACACGTGCGAAGTCGAGGCAGGACGCTAGTATATTATAAAAAGGACGCACTCAGCAAAATACAGCGCCAACTGTTAATGTGACTCTTTCTACAGTTCAGCGAATGCTCCAGAGTTTCCTTAAGCTAGATCCAATCTTTGCAATCGCAGACAAGGAACAAGCCGTGCAAGGCGCATGATTAAGTGGAAGGATGACTAGGAATAGTTTTGATAAATCGGTTTTTACTGTAAATAAAATAAGGAGTCATCACCTCCGACCTTGAGTTGACAATCTAGTTGCGTCTCGCTGAAGCAAATTTAATGCCAATTAGACCTGCAAATAATTCAAAATTGGAAAGATGCAATAAACACTTGGCTTGGATCCACTTATATTTTGAGATGATGATTTATATTTTATTCTGTTTATACAACCATGACGGTAAGGAAAAGAGTGTACTAAAGACTGGATGAGCTCTGTAACCTAATCTTATTTATTTCTTTGTAATTTATTTTTGGAAGGATAACTTTTTTTAATAATGCTCTAATTATCTCGGGTTTGACAAATTTCGTAAGTACTGTGTATTAGACTCGTCACAAACTTTTGAGGATATTGTTATAGGATTCCGTTTCGAAAAAAAAAACGAAAGCAACGGATCCATACACATTTATAGAGCTATCACATTCATTCGGAATTTTTGCGTATCGAATTTGTTTCGATTTATATAGGCGAAACTGTCGTTTCCAAATTTTAAAACGGTATCCCATAAAATGTTTCGTATTACCCCCTTTGACTAATGTAGGGTTTAAAAATCTATCAATGTCAAAAAAACAAATATTTATGTACCTAGTCTCTACGGCAGTACATGTACTAACTATAAATATAACTACATAAGAAATACGAATTTATATAAAAAAAACATTAAAAAAATCAGACTCATAACAAACAAATTAAGATAAGATTAAAGGTGGTACATTATTCTTTATTTCTATAAATATGGAAATACGTAACAGTATTTTAATTTCTTCTCTACTTTAATTGTTAACATTGTCAGCTAGACACTGATTAAAATGACTTAAGATGTTTTTCATTTATAGTTAAATAAGTAAAGTTTATAAAAAAACTGAAGCATAATACAGTTGATCATTTTGGATTCTATTTCAATTCTCGTCGAGGTGATCTTCATTACCTCTATTGCCCCTAATGGCCATTGAAGCAGAATTTAAGAGCTGACAAAAAATTAAACACCGAATTTCTTCTCAACTGCCCACAAAGCTTACACAAATATTCCCCGATAAGTTACTCAAAGAAGCCTCAAATTGTACGACAAAGGCCTTTTTTCATTACGAAGTACAGATAAATTCACTTTGTATTTGTTTGGAATAACGAGAAATGTTTTTAATATTCAGTATCATAAATCGTAATATTATAATTAGAAGATCTGTGTCGATTGCATTTTCGATTATTGTTTAACTATTTAACTATGATACTAGGCTACTCCATTTCATTTTAGAGTCTCTCGAAAAAAGACGTCGGCTTAGCGATATTAAAATACTTCATAAGCTAATTCACGGCCGCCTAATATTACCAGCACTTTTAATTCAATTATATATCCGAGTCCCAAGATCTATACCACGACATCCGATTACCATAATCTTCTATTTATCCAGCCATAGAACAAATTTAGGTAAACGAACCCCATTAAATAGGATAATGCAAACGTATAACGACATTACCACCAATGGCGATGTCGACATTTTCCGTACAGTCAATGTGTCAGAATTCGCTTGATTATGTATTAAGTATTTATAATTCCTTTGCTCTTCTTCAAGTTTAGTTTCTTTTAGTTTAGTTTTAAGAGTAGTTTTATTGTAAGCTAATTGCTTGTAAACTCATTATTAATAATCTTGGTCTAGTTAAATTAACGAATCTCTCATTGTAGCTGCATTATTATTGTGAATGTTGTATATACCATTAAAGGCAAATCATCTTGAACAAAACTGGTGGTGTAGTTAACAATGTCTAGTGATAAGCCAGTGGTGTATCTGTTTTAATAAATAAATAAATCTATTCTCTTTCCCGTTTTGGTCCGGGCTCTTTTGCAGAATAGACCATCTGCTTTTCTGCCAGGCAGCTAGTAAAAGGCAAGCACAGGCTTACCGTCACTAACACCGTGACCTCTGACTAGGTGGTAGAGTTTTACAGCGACTCGTCCGTATTCGTTTTAGCGCCTTACCTATTCCTGCCGATATAACGTCTGTGCTTGTCGTTGACGTGTTCCGGTTTGGAGGATAAGGTCGTCGGTAAACTTACTTTTACTAGCCTAGCATCCCGGTCTCAGGTTGGCCTCGCTTCATTACCATCTGTATCATTTTGCGAATAGTGTTTGAAGACAACCAGTTAAATTTACTACCGATACCAATTCTAGTGAAGCGTTGCCAATCTAAGTTTCCATGATTAATGATAATTAAAACAAAACTCTGCAGCATTGAGGACTGTCATTGTGGTGACAGGAATAGGTAAAGCGAAGGAACCAAGCAATCTGAACGAGTAATCGTAAAACTTTGGTTTTTACAACTCACGAAAGCGAACGGGCTTTACGTTTATGAACCTAATTATTAAACCGCATAACTTTATAAATATTTGCCTAAAATTGTACACAGACTTTTAGACGAATTAACACGAATTTTGTTTTATGTTATCGCTGTCTCATACAACGATAGTAATATAAAGAAAAAAACATGGTAATATCTTAGGTACCTATTCCTGCCGCCATAACGTCATGACGTGTTTCGGTTCGGAGGGTAAGGAAGTCGGTAAACTTAATTTTTTTCTCGAGGCCTGACATCTCGACCTCAGGTTGGCAACGCACTATTAGCATCTTCAGTGTCTCTAGGCGGCGTCAATTTCTTACCATCAGGAAATCCATCTGTTTGTTTGCCGTCCAATATCATTAAAAGAAAACCTATATTTGTTCACCCTTTACATTTTTAGAGAATTTTAATCTGTTCTTCGATAAATGTTGATTAAAAACGTCACGAGTTGACGTGTCCACGCTAATCTGACATGTCTAATATAAGACTCATTTTTCTTTTCTCTTTTTTGACTTGGAAAAAGTATCATACACCTCAAATAAGTTTTGTTGGTGCTCTGCCCATATGCAAAGACGCGTGTGCCACAAGTAAAGCCAGCTCACCTACGTGAGCTGCAAAAACTGGTACACTAAGTCAGTGTTACCTGGTGTAAGCTTACTTACCATCTGTTAAAAGCTGCTTAGTAGGAAAGCAGTGGCCGACATTACACACATATTTTCACGCCAAGTCCATTAACAGAGTCTCAAGTACCAAGTGTCATGATTTCTATAGAACCTGCCTAACTTCCTCCACGTTAATTATTCTTTCTACACAAAAGCCCTGGTTTTAAAAACTTTTGATACTCATATTTTTGAAGAAAGAAACACTTGTACAGCATATACAGCATCATCAGGGCTAAAACTTAAAATAATAAGTAAGTAAGTAGTAAGTAGTCTAAGTTTTAGCCCTGATGATACTGTATAAGCGAAACCGGTAGGCTATTAATTACAAAGTAATAAATTATAAGTGATAAGTAAAACAGTACAAGTGTTTCTTTCTTTAAAAATATGAATATTTGGAAGTTTTACCAAGTGCCGACGATGGAAAATATCAAATACTTTTGATACTGTCCTCAAATAATAAAAACACAAAATTAGGTCTTCATTCGAACGTAGATTCATCGAATGACGATAATGTGCTGTGTATTGCCATTTAGATAACACCCGCAAACATGTGGAAAACGACGGATCGTTCAGTTACATCTAGTTCGTATTGTGTCGGTATAGGTATATATAGAGAAATCGGAATCGGAAGATACTTTTGGAGAAATCGGTAAAATTACGGAAGAGTTTTCAGCCTCAGTTTATTAGGTACTAGCTGCGCCAAGCGGTTTCACCCGCGTAAGTCCCAATCCCGCGAGAACTCCGGGATAAAAAGTAGCCTATATGTTATTCTGGGTCTTCAGCTACCTACATACCAAATTTCAACGTAATCGTCTTTATAGTTTTTGCGTGAAAAAGTAACAAACATCCATACATCCATACATACAAACTTTCGCATTTATAATATTATTGGATTAGATTATATGAAATTTTTCCATTACTCTATAAATTCGTGGAAGCCGTCTTACTTCCTTATCTTGAAAACAAGAGAGCTGTATGCTTTTTTGTTGCCCCATCACAAAAATAGTAGGAATAGTTATAAACATTACATCTACGGAAAGTAACTGTTTATTATACGAGTAGCAAGTAATACTTTATACAGTAATTATACAGAACTTATTTAGTATGTGGTAAAGTAAGTACACAGTACTTACTTTACCACATTAACGTAAGTACTATAATATTGTGGTGTGCCAATATCATAATGTAATATTAAACCGCCTTTATTTGACCGCCTCGTTGGTCGAGTGGCTAACGTGCACGCTTAACTACATCGGCCAAACGCGAGGCTCGGGTTCGATTCCCGACGGGGGCAGCCATTTGTGTGATGAACATTTAGATGTCTGCATTTCCGGGTCTGGGTGTTTATTAAATATATTCTGGTATCTATTTAAGTATTTATATGTATTAGAATCGTTGACTAACACCCATAACACAAGCATATAATTTGCTTACTTTGGGGTTAGATTCAATTGTGATTTGTCCAGGGATATTTATTTATTTATTAAAAAATCTGTCGTTTTCTAAATCTAGCAACCAAGGAGAATAAATATCTAACCAAACTTCTAAACGACCAAGATTTCTTTACATAAATGTGCATTTTAAGATAATATTCAATATTTTTTTTTACACTAAATCAAAAGATATTTTGAATTTGATTTGCTAAAATCAAAAAGTTTAAAAGGCTTAGTTTTATGGTTATCTTAAATTTGGTTACGCGTACGCTTAATTCAACACTTTTCGAAGTTTATTAAAGTTTCAAAAATTTTCTGGAAATTTTCAAAAAATATGAAGGAAGTCTTTTATATATTATACATTCAAGTAACACTTTTGACACCCTTTAGAGGCGATATATATATTTCTACTCATCAGGAATCCGCCTCCATTTTGCATTTTGATGCAAAAATATAAATTTGCTAATTGCAAATAGATCTCAAATCCAAAACCACTACGCCGACCGCAAGATTGTATCAAAAAGGGCTACGATCATTTATTTCAAAACAAGATTCCTTAAAAAGGGCGATGCTTCAATTCGGACCCGTTTATAAAAATCGCTGTTGCAGTAACAGTGAACAACTTAGAGTACTCTTACTGGTTGACGCTACCCAGTACAAGTTCCAACAACTTTTTAATTGGCAAGTACCACGAATTGCAGAGCTCTGCTGCATTTCGAGTTAATTAAATTTTCTTTTATCAAAGTCACAACTTTTATTCGTCGTTCCGCGGCGTCCTTTGTCGACATGACAGTTATCAATAGTTAGGGTATTGTTGCCTCCAGTTCGGACATTTGCGTTTTTAAATAGACGGAAGCTGAATTTCGACAATATGTACAGTAAAAGTGCAAAACACCCATATTAATCATTTCATTACCACGTCGCGATTTAGCTTACTCTTTTTTTAAAAATGGTTAAGTATGAAAACGTGATCATTTGTCTGTTCTTATAATACGGTTTCAATCAGAAAGATAATAAGGAAAACTGACAAATAATAATTAAGAAGTACTTAACATTAAATAAAAAAAAATAACTTGGTTTCTGCTAAATAAACATTTTTGTTATATTTTTTTTAATTTGTGCTCACCATTTTCACTTCTCTAAGCAAAACCGTTTTTTCTTTATAAGGATGTAGATGAGTTTAACACACTCATTTTATCTAGAGAGGAAATAAAGTAGTATGAATTCGGGAAATTAAGAAATACACTTACTCGTCGCCTAAGTACTATAAACACCCTAGACCTTAACCGCCTTATTAATAAACACAGACTAAACTAGGAATAAAGTTAGGTTGATTTTACAGTCTGTACCCCATTGTAATAAAGACTTTAATACCAGGTCAAACCTTGTAGTACTTTAGTCCATGTTTGTAAATAAGACGACAACGGTGCGATTCCAGGTTGGTATGTTTTTAATACAATCCCACTGTGTCAGAGTCTTTGCTCTGCTAACTTTAACTGCTCGCATTTTAATTCCTCATACTGTAACTTTTCTGCATTTGGTCTTTTTTTTGGGGGGATACTTGTCTATCTTTGTTCCTATTTTACTACTAGTTCTAGTTTGTTTTTATTTAGGGATCCCCGTGTTGGCTCTGGTCCCCTGAGTAGAATAATCCATCGTCCTATCTGCCAGGTAGCTTATAAGAGGCGAGCACTGGTGAAAATGTAGGTCGTCACTAACAACTGATGGGAGACGGCTGTAAAACAACTTCTTCGCCCTACTTATTCTTACTATTCATATGGCATGATGGAATATTTTAAAGCAGAATACAAACTATCGGATGCAGCTGACGGAACTCTCTGGTAAGCCGTTGCTGACTTTACCAGGCAGTCTGAATCACTGTATTACTTGAATAATTTAGCAAACTAAACTAGTCTGATCCACTCGCAGGCGATGGTTCTGTCACAACCCTGCGTACAAAAAGTAGCACGCTTCTGCCGGGGATACAATAAAAATAAAACACTGAAGTTTTATTGCCCCCGCCAATACGCTAAACATTGATTTGAAAACTTAAATGTTCGAATGTAGTCGACATTTTGTTTGTGACATTTATTTGGAAAGCTACATCTACATTGAGCATATAATTGCAGTTTTGATACAGCCATACTTTTAGTAGGAGGACAAATCTCTACCTAATACATAATAGCATAAAAACTAAAAGGGTTTTCTAGTCAAAACGGTCTATTAACGGTCTACATATTACTAGATTATTATTTAGTCAATCAGAGTAAGAATCTTGTTGTAATCTGTCTGTAGGTATATACATAAATAAATACATATCCCTGAACAAATTACACATATTTATGTTAGCCCAAAGCAAGGAAATTCTTTGCATATGTTAAGGATGTTAGAAAACTATACTAAAATATGGAAATACTCAAAATAGATACCACTTTAAATTCAATAAACACCTAGATTCGAAATACATATAACTATTTTCATCACATAAAATATTAATGCTCCCCTCAAAAATCGAACCGGAGCTTCAAATCAAGCCGATCCGAATAGTGTAATTTAGCTGTTTTTATAGTTTAACGTCGGGATTTTTCGTTGGGGAAATTCCGCAGATATAAATAATGTATTTTTATTACAAAAAAGAGTTATTAGAGCGAATTATAACCTTAATGTAAAGGATTACCTTCGGAAAAATTTAAGGAATCAATATTTAAATCTCGAGTTCTTATACATTTCTGAGGTTCTAATGTATGTTAAACACAAAAAAATATTATGAAATTAAAAATTATTACAAAAAAAATGTAATGTTCACGATGTATATATGAGAAAAAAATCTGACAGTATACAAAACTTGTCTCTATAAAATTAGTATATCCTTTATATAGTCGATGTATACGTTTATACAATAGGCTGCCCAGAGTTATTACAGATTTACCTTCAAATATGTTTAAAAAATGTATAAAATCAAAATATCCGGTGTTAGTTTACAAAAAATGTCAGCGCGCACAAGTACCACTTGTATGGTCCATGTGAATAAAGTTTTTCCTGATTCAGATTCTTCAATGTCGTTGGAGCTACCAGTGTACACTAGCCCCTCGGCCATCGAGGTGGATATCTGTTTTATCCTACCAATGTTACAAGTGCAAAAGCTTTTCAGTTTGTTGGTTTGTTATTCCTTCACACAAAAAGTGCTCAACTAACTTTTCATGAAATTTGGTACACACAATTTGTTACCCTCTTGGATTAACACATAGGATAGTTTTTATCCCGAAATAATGTTTCTGGGGGACCACGCGGGTGACGCCGCGGGTAACAGTTAGTGTGAAATAAAAACTGTAATATTTTTTATAAATAGTAAAACAAATTAAAAACACGGTGTTAATTAAATACTACAAATTGAATTGCATGAAGGGTCCTTGCATTCAGCGCTTAATTACATTGCGACATCTCTCAGACACATCTTCAAGTTGACCCTTTCTAGTTTCATTTCTAAAGATTGGATGAAACGATGCGGTTTAATCCTTTTGAAATTAGCGACATTAATAAATGACAATATCAATTTTATAATAACACTTCCGTAAAATAGTTACTGTACTTCCATTAGTCTTGTAAACAAAATAAAAAAAAAATCTTGCTGCGCATGTGTCTCATCTCCACAGAGTAAGCTATTCTTTCATAAGCCCATGTATATAGTTCTACAATAAACTTCCCAATTTCGTGGAAGTGGAGTGGTGGAACTTAATTGGAAGTTCTTTTATATAACTTCCAATTAATAAATTTAACTAAGTAAGAATCTTCACGCCGAGATCTTTGCAAGCATTTTGAGACGAGACGAGACGAAATGTATCCACGTTTCGTCGATGAATGATATTGGTTTTTTCGTCATCGCGTTCGTCATTTTCTTTTAGTCTCCCTAGATATTTTGCTCTCCAGGCTGCTAATAAATTTAAATGTGTTAAATGTAAATTAAATAAAAGCAGTTATTATACCATTGCTAAATATTTAGCTGATTAGACCGCTTGCGATTAGTTGCTCCTCATTCCAATCTCTTATAAATATCGTGTATGATTTCATTAATTATTGTATATATATTTTAAAATATTTTTTAATTCACTTTAAGAAAGCAAATGACTCCGAAATAGTCCCACATGAATTGACAATATGGTCGTCAATTCATTAAAAAAAGGTATACATTATTAAGTACAATTCTTAAACCACTAGTAGTATCACGGTAAATATAATATAAGTCCACTTCCGAATTATGATAACTCATGATTCCGAAGTGACCCCATATTGTATTGATCGTATGAATAAGTCATACCAAAACCAATGAACAGAATCGGTTTGTTACTGGACTAGTAGTCGCCTAACAAACATACAAAAACAAAAAAAAGCATACAGTCAAAATAAGAAACTTATCCCTTTTTAATTTTTTGAGGAGGCAAACGAGCAAGTGGGTCACCTGATGGAAAGTGATCACCGCCGCCCACGGACATCCGCAACACCTGGAGTATCGCAAATGCGTTGACACCTTTAAGGAATGAGTACGCCCTTTTCTTGAAGGTCCCTAAGTCATTTTCGGTTTTACGTTCATAAGTCAGATTAGGTAAAAAGAGAGAAACAGTTTTAAAACAGAATCATAGTCAAACAAAAACTTTTATTTAAATATTTAACATAAACTAACATAAATGCAGATGCAGTTACACGTCAGTACATACACTTGGTATACCTTCTGTACCTACATCTTTGTGTAGCTGTAAAAGCTTTTAGCGTAGCTTCGTAGGGCAAACACCTTGCTGTCCATATACATACAGATTGTGTCTTAGTAACGGTACAAATGTAATATCCAAATGCTAGACTCCAAAGGCAATTTAATATTATGTACATACATACATACATACATACATATCTTCACGCCAAGTCCCTTACGGGGTAGGCAGAGAGTATCGAGTGCCAGACTTCACGATCCTGACAAACCTGTCTTGCTTCCTTCACATTCATTACCCTTTTCATACAAACTCCGGTTTATGAGACTCTTGACACCATCCTCGGATAAATTCCGATTGATCTGATCGTGAAATGTCAGCCTTGGTCTTCCCGGGTACTTACATCCATCCACATTCGCATTGTATATCTGCTTTGTCAATCTTTCTTTTTCAAATGACCGAACCAGCGGAGCATGCCCATTCGCATTTTAACACCAACACTTTCTTTATGTAGGTATGTTATATTATAGGGAATTAAGATATTTAGTTTGTATTTTTAAATCTAGTAAAGATCTAAATTTATGAACTCAAAACAGTAACATATAAACGATATTTTAAGAAAACAGACAGTACAAATGTACTTGGAAAATAGAGTCAAATATAGAATAAAAAACAACAGCTACTTTTTATTAAAAAACAGTAGGTATATAAGAGAAAATATTATAACCAAATATAGTAAAAATGTTCGATGCCAATAAAATGCATGGGACAAAGGGCAAAAAACCAGGGCTGAATGACTCCTCATTCAATGTAACAAATCTTTCCAATTAAAAATGTTTTTGAACGTAACAATATTTTAAAAAAAAATATGGACTTTGTCTTAATTATGAGAGTCCCTTTCTTGTGGAAGCCTCAAAGTAGAATTATTTTATCTTAATAGAATCTATACTTGTTATCGTCGGCACTTGGTGGAATTTCATTGTATATACACTTTTTTGAAGTAAACCCTTATACTTATCCCCTATACATATATACTACGAATTACTATACTATATAAAAATGTATTACTTCAAAAAAGTGTGTATTATATCTTACGCAATAGTAACATAAAAAATACTGAAACTAAAAATGTTTTCGCCGATTCTCTTTTACAACAATAGCAAATCCATTTAGGCACTTATATATTTTTGTATCATGTATCCCCAAGACCATTTCTGAATATTATTTTCAATACTTTCTTTCTTTTGTATTCTAGAATTGTAGTCACGTGATTTGTCGGTGACCCTACTTGACATTTGAGGACCATTAACATATATCAGAAACACAATATAACTGAGCAAGCCGACTCCCAAGCGACAATAAATGTCATTAGATATTGTGTCGCAAACCTAATGAGCCGAGGCCTACATTCATGAACCTCTGCGTCTCCAACAGTACGTATAATATTATGTACGAGTATATCTTACGTACATGTATTATCTGTATGTTGTATATTGTAATATTGCCATTGGTAAAAAGTTTGATCGTTGCTATCAATTTTAGTAGAGATCACATTAAAGTGTTCTTTTTAAATATATTTGCTTATAATTAACGAACTTCCCAATCCCTACCGTAGCACTGACATCATGCCATACGTGGTAATGTGATGGTACAATGTGGTAAGCCGCTAAACAGCACACTACCATTTAGATTATAATAAAAAGCAGCTGAACATACTAATGTTGTCATGTCTTAACTATGAATACTAAATTACAATAAGCATACATTTATTCTAATACCATGTTTATTATTCTATCCCGGCGTCGGGATTGACTTCATGAGGTCACGGGTTCGATTCCCTGGTTGGAAACAAAGAAAAAAAACGTGTTTTTATATTTTGTATAAGGAAACGACGTTGCCGGGGATTGGATACATGCCCAGTTTGCGATAGGTTTATCACTTATTACGTCGCGGTACTAACATTGAAACTATCATTTAGTTACAATTTTGTATCGAAAATATTGTCATTAAGACTAAACAAAACACAATAATTGACATCTATGAGTGCGATCGTTAGTGTATTCGGCTCATTGTGAGTACGCTGGTCGCATCTTTACCAAAATAAAATATTTTAATTAATTTACCATTTCAAAAAAAAAACAGTAATAAATCAGAAATGTTTCATATTTATATGATCTTAATTGCTTAGCACCTAGCATTTAATGAGCATTTGGCAATTAAAATCAAAAATCGTGAATTGACTAATGAAAACGATAAAGCAACGTGTACCAAACCTACACCTTTCATTTATCGCTTTTCTTCAAATTCTCTCAGTTTAGAAGATAGTAAATACAGTTCAAATTAAAGAGCAGCCATTCGCCAATACGAGTTAGTTTTTTTTTCTAATAAATATAAACTCGTCAATAGAAGGTGTCCCTTCAAAGGAAGGGGCAATCATACAAATCAGACCTGTTATCATGTTTGGATTAGAATGCTGGGCCGTTGAGGAAAGGGGTGAAAGGAAATGGCATGCAAATGAAATGCGAATGTTAAGATAGATATATGGAGTTACAAAGACCGGATTTGATAAAAAATTAGAACATAAGTGGAAGTTAGAAAGTAGTACAGACTGAGAAGATTAAAGGAAGCCAACTAGCATGATACGGGTCTGACTTGCGAAGGGATGTATGTCATATTACAAAAAGAACGTTGAGCTTAAATGTAGACAGTTACAAGAGTAGAAGAAGGCCATAGAAGGTATGTATGTATTGTATTAGGAGAAAAATGTGTGTGAAAAAAGCAGTCGCAAAGCTTACGGCTAATAAGATGTGAATATTTGGAAGTTTTACCAAGCGCCGACGATGGATAATATCAAATATAATAAAAGTGTATAGAAGAAAGAAAATACTGTGCCGTCGCTGAGTAATGGGATAAAAATTTAACATCAATTAATATTATTTTTTATGACAGTTTTTCAACGTAAACTTAATACTAAGAAACACAGATGAGATGACACGACAAAGTACGATTACATCCATCCCAATATATATAACCCATAAACATAAGCCCAAATTTACTTTGATGCAAATTGATTAAACTTATTTTCATGGCACAAGTTTAAGCCCATCATACAAATTGAAAACGAACGCTATAATTATCGATTTTTGTCAATGCTTGCCCATTTGTGTTAAGTCCTTATTTTTAAGTTCTATTTAAAAATGGAATTAATTACAAACGTAAAATATTTCACAGGAAACGCTTGTATTAAGATAACTGCTAATCCCGGCAAGAAAACTCCGGCTTCGAGAAACAGTGTAGTTAGTAGTGTAATGAGTTTCGAAAGGAAAGCGTACTGGCTTAAACTTCCGGTACCTTGACTTCGACTTTAATTTTATTGTAGCTTGGTGTAACTTTAAATATTACCTTCTAGAACAATACTTACAGTTAACTTAAAATAACTCTTTGATAGTTTTATTAATTCAAGAAAATTGCACGGACGCAGGACGCAGGAGCGTAAAATTTGGCACACTTATAGTTTATGTGAAGGAAAAGTGCAGAACGCTAATATTTTTTAGTAATAATGCTTATGAAGTACATTAAATCAATAAATAAAACATTACCCACACTACCATGCATTTGACAAACACAAACAAATGTACTGATGATAACGATAAAAGATCACAGATGGCGCACTAAAAAGTTTGGAAACAAAGTAGTTGGTCTTGAGAAATGAAGATGGCGTTCCTATCTACAAGATATTAAAATTTATTATGGTCGAATTTCGACCAATGCGCGACCAAAAGCTCCGTGTTGGTCCGGGCTCTCTTGCAGAATAGACCATATGCCTTCTTACCAGTTACCTCGAAAAAGGCGAGCATTGGCTTAGCGTCACTAGCCCCGTGACATCCTACTAGGTAATAGAGTTTTGCAGCGACTCGCCCGGATTGGTAACATCGGGACAACCTGTAAAGATCATTTACAGATTGTCCCGTAGGTATTCTTTTTCATATCATAAGTTAAGACATTACAGACGTTACAATACTCAGTATATAGTGACAGAATAACTTGAAATCTGGAATGTAGAGAAACATTGGAATGCGCACGTCGTCTTACGGTACATATACATATAGGGACGGTACATATACAAATACGTCAAATATAAGTCATCTACACCAGACAAAATCGAAATTCTCTGCAGTTTACATTTTATGTAGTCGTGGCAAATAACTTTAAACAAGATGAAAATGTTACAAAAGTGTTATCTAATACCTTTAAACGAGCAATTTTTATATTTTTCTATACAAGTCCACCCGGTGAACTTCGTTCACTTGGCAATCGATACTCTCTGCCTATATTGCAGGTGGACTTGGCGCGAAGGTATGTATATTTCAAGTGTTTTTTTTTCTTAGATGATTAAAAAACTATTGAATCCAGTAGGTGGCGTTGTTGATAAATTAAGTAAAGTAAATTAATTAAAGGCACAAAGTTCGCTAAGTTACCTAGTTAATATAACATAATATAAAGTTATGTTAAGAATTAATTTTATTATAATATTTTATATATTATTTTTATAATCTAAGTTCAGAAAAAATAAAACAGTAAATTAGGTAAAACTTCCGAAAACTTTTTTTTTTAAATAAGTCGTTTAGATCATGAAAAGATTAAATATTGCTTTGCCTTTATAAAGGGAAGCTGGCCCGACCCTCGAGCTAAAGACCCTATATTAAAGACAATTCGATGTGAATGGCGACTCCCGTACCACTTCCGAACCTTCGGCCTCTCGTCCTCGTTGTCACGTACGCGGTTGTGTGATAATGTCTAATGGGACAGATTTCATAACAAATCTTCGGGGAATGCTTTCACTGCTTCGACACACATATACTCAAGCTTCAATAATTAAAAAAAAACATTCGTACCCGTATCTCCGAAGACTTATTTAGTCAGAAGTAGGTACCTACTGCCAGGGCACCTAGGACTAGCCAAAGACACTAAAGTCCCACAATGTGATGGGTTGGAAGTAACGCCAACTGGGCTTATATCCAATTCCGGACAACATTTTATTTTACCAGTCCCGGGGGTCAAACCTGGGGCCTTGTAATGTCGACCCAAAACTAGACTGTTCGACTATAGACTATTGGAAAAATCCAATTTTCAAATTTAAAAAAAAGTTGCTCGGGATTGAAAATGTGCCCGGTTGGCGATATGTTTGCCACCTATCACATTGTGGGACTTAGTGTCTTCGGCTAGTGCTGGGTGTCCTGGTTGTGCCTCTGCCTACCTTTTCAGGGATATGGGCGTGAAGATTTTTTTTAATAATATGTAATTAAAGCGCAATCAAAGTGAACCTTTTAAGATACTTTTCCAAAAAAACATCAAAGTATATCAATTATTGACCGCAATCGTGTAATAAATATATATAAAACATGGTGACGAGTTGATAACGTTCTCCTTTTTGAAGTCGCTTAAGGTGGAAAGCACTTAATGTGGAGAGCAGATCAAATAACTAATCTTTATCTATCACAGCCAAAATATATTTCAGTATTTGTACCGGTTACATCCCAGCTTCACTCGTGCGTCCTTCAGAAAACTGCAAATTAAGGCCATGATTTTGAACAACGTATAATGTCCGCCATGAGCTCGACTTTCGAATGGGAAAACGATCTTTTAAAACCCGATTGGCAGTTTAATTTGGTTTTCCGGCAGTCGGACACAGCTGGCGGGAGCTGTAACGTGAAGTCTTAAGTCAGTAATTTTAATAAAAGTATCTTCACGCCCATATCCCCAGAGGCACAACTAGGGCACCCACGACTAGCCGAAGATACTAAGTCCCACAATGTGATAGGTGGCAAGCCTATCGCCAATCGGGCACATATCCCTATCCTACTAATTAATATTTTAATACTAACTCGCAATATCGGTGTATCTATATTATAAGATAGCTAACGAGCTGACTACTCTCCTGATGGTAAGTGACAGCCGTCATTGCTGAACAGCATGAATGTTACTGGCACGTTGTAATCTTATAACACAGATTTTAAACCACATGTGTTGGTCCTATCAGCAGCGCAATCACTGACGCTATGGTAGCAGGAATAGAGAAGTATTATTCACGGCAAGCTGTTGCACTCTACCATTCAAAATTGTATATAACTAGCAGTCTCCCGCGACTTCACTTGCGATAAATAAGATCTTTCAAGTTAAATCAAACATCACACGGTGTGAATTTGATTTCAGTTTAGTAGTTAAGGAGTCCTTCGCGGACAAACAACGTGATTCATCTATATTAATATTATTTGTTAAAAATTTCAATAATATGTAAATTCCAGAACGTACCTATTTTAACATGTCATATTTCTGTTTCACTCAGAACTTGGTTTGAGAATGTGTTTATAATTTTTTATTTAGCGATTCTACAAAGAGTATTTGTCTAGTACTAACAAGCCGCCTTCGTCCTTTGTCGTCGGCGATGTAATTCTCGTCTTTTAAGAAATGGAAGACATTATCACCGAGCCTGGCTTTTGTATAAATTCATGTAGAATGAAAGTTAGCAAAAAGTTAAAGCGCTTACGTAGCACCCGCAATTCTAACTCCACTGCTGCATAAAAAATGTACCAACCTGTATAAGCTATATGAAACTGTCATATAGCTAGAAGTTTTTACGAGAAAAGAAAAATCTTCTTTTTATGTATAAAAAGAGGATGATCTTTGAAACAAATGGACGAGTATTAGATACACATATATTTTCTAAAAGCTTAAGGTTGGAGGCACTCTTTACTATGACAGTGATTAACTTCATTTTAAACTGTTTAACATCCCGGCCTCTGGTTGGCTACGCATCATTACTACTTGTGGTGTCTCTAGGCGGCATGAATTTCTTACCATCAGGAAATCCGTCAGCTTGTTTGCCCACCATTATCTTAAAAAAAACTTTTGAGGTACAACTTATCATTACTAAAGGTTATTGATTTTTTTTTTATTTGTACACTAAAATTAGTTCTAATGATTCAAGGTCTTCCATTTTTAATAACATTTAGCACGGTTTTGAGTCAACAAAAAATCTGAGCCCGCTGTTTCTTTCGCCGGATCTTCTCAGTGTGTGACCGCGATTCCGAGCTGGTGGCGGTTTACGAAAATGTCGACGCGCACAAATACCACTTGTATGGTCCATGTGAATAAAGATTTCTCTGATTCTGATTCTGAAATCGAAACAAATCAATGGAATGGATACGTGGAACAAAAACCAGTTACATTGTTCATAAAAAGTAATAAAACAAAAAGGTTAAATGAATTTGTAGAACTGAAGAGCTGTACGTCAGACACAATAGCGCTTCTCGAGAGTGTCGGTCTGTTCTATCATCATCTCCACCATGTTCAATAACGCCTCCTCAATAAAAGACCCCTCTCCCGCCCCTTTATATCTACTTAGAGATTTTTTATTCATTTAAAATTACACCAGTGAAACTTGCATTACTATGTACTGCTCGCAGTTTTTACCGTTTCGAGGCCTCACTATTTGTTGTAATTGTTACTATTTCTATAGTATCATTGTCATTTATCATCATCAGCCGGAGGACGTCCATTGCTGGACATAGGCCTCCCCCCAAAGAGCGCCACAAGTTATGGTCACCAGCCGCTTGTATCAAGCGACTTTGACTAGATTATCAGTTTACAGGTTGGGAGGTCGTCCAACACTACGTCTGCCGGTGCGGGGCCGCCACTCGAGGTCCTTTCTTCCCCAGCGGTTGTCGGTTCTGCGAGCAAAATGTGGCCTGCCCATTGCCACTTCAGCTTGCTAACTCTCTGAACTATGTCAGTTACTCTCGTTCTCTTGCGGATCACCGAATTACAGTATAATTGAGCTTTACTGTTTATGTATCTACAGACAGACAAACTAGGAGTATTTGCAGAGTTTCACCTGGGCTTGTTGCTGCAAAGCTTTTTTAGCTGGCCCTAGTTACAATATTAGAAATAAAGGAAATGACGTTCGCGTTTTATGAATTAGACCAACTACCTACCAAAGGTTTATAGTTGATAAGGACCAGCACACGGAACATTACAAAAAAAGTATATGATAATAAAGATTATTTCACAACTGACTGCTTGGTTAAAAAGGTTACTGCCGAAAAATTGACAGACGACTACGAAGAAGAAACAGAAATAAAACTAAACCTCTTCATGAAATATTGCCTAAAAACTATTATTGCTACAATATAGATTTTTGCATATTAAATATTTCAATACAACATTTTAATTATGATTGTAAAATTTCAACCGATAAAATGTTGTAAATTATGCATTAATATATGAAACCCCGCCAATGTCAATAGTGAACTCGATTGACTTCGACCTGCGACACCAAATACATTTCGTACGAATACTAAATAATTTTTCGGGTATATAGTTTTGCTATGGCAGTTTATTTTGGAAACTCCAGTAATTTGTTTAAATTTCATTATAAAAAAAATTATTATTTTCTTAACTGTCATATTTTTAAGGGTAGATTATCTGGTTAAGTTATAGGTAAGTGGCTTAACAGGCTGAAATTAACAATGGTCAGAAATTTAACTCTCTTGGTCAGAAACATATTTTTGACCATCAACAAACATACTTAAGCAATTTTTAGCTAAATTTTGTACCTTTTTCACTATTTGATATAGTTAATATATCAGCAAAAGAGCTACCTTCCACTACCTCTGGGTGCAGTAGTATTTTTAAAGCATCCAAGAAGCTATTGAAATATACATATGAAATTTCAACGACATTGGTTTAGCCGTTTAGGAGAAAAGAGATAAGAAAAATACATATACACCATTTATAACTTAAGATGGTACACTATGGATAGCAGTTTAAAATTCGTCTTCATTCTTAGAAATAGTAAAAATTTAGAGTCTGAAAACCAAACAGAAAGAACAATATCTAATTAAAGTATTCCGAAAAAATTAGTAACAAATACACAGAATACTACAGATAAGTTTACGCAGCTGGGTTTTTCTCTTTTAATAATGCGCTTGTTAAAATATTTAAGTACACTCCACTTTATAATTAGAAGCTGTACGTTGTCTTTAACTTAGAATAATGAAGCCATAAATTTGTAGAGAGTTATTTATGGTTTGATTCATTTTACTCACTGTGCTGAATATGCTTCGGCATCGAATTTCAATCGAATAGTTATATCAAATACAGTTAAACTATAAAAGCTTTTATACTCATGTTGAACTAGCTCTTTCCTGCAACTTGTTATGGCTACAATAACAGAAATTCCTAAATTCAATGTTCAGTTCAGTGCAAAATTTTATATAGATCTGTTCTTCCGTTTTGACGTTGTTCGAGTAAGAAACATCTTTCGAATCCATAGTGTACTTATACTTAAAAACAAAATTATTTAAGCACTATTAAAAAATTGTCATCTAGGTATACAATAACTAAGTGTTTTCCTTTCCCCCGGGAATCCATTATCAGGACTACTAACACTACTTCGGTGGTACAGTTTTCTAAAAAAAGAATTTTTAATTTTAAAAATATAAATTTCAAAAATTGCAAAGTAGCAAACATACTTAGATATTTATGTATGGAGTCGAACATATAACCTTCTTTTATTTAAGGAATCGATTTAATTTTTTTTTGTTATTTTGATAGTTTATTTTAAGTTATTTTGAAGTATTTGTAATTTCTCTGTATTTGGTGCACAATAAAGAGTTATTGTATTGTATTGCAGTATGTACACTACGTTTCATTGTCAATTGTGATTCGTCGTCGATAGATGTTCGTGATGGTGGTTCTAGTCTTTCTACATGCTATTTTTAGTTTGCTAAAATTTAGACCAATCCAACAGAGGCAAACGAGCAATCCATTTAGCTGATGGTAAGTGACAGCCACCATATAGGAACGTCTAAAAAAAGAATGATCAAAATTGACGCATTTTTTGCAGAATTACTGTTAGAATTTATGCTCTACTACATCGTCGGCACTTGCTAAAATTTCATTGTAATCTAATTTATTGCTTCAAGTCATTTCTACTATTGTTACATCTGTTACTATTATTAGAAACTTTTATGACCTAATAATTCGTTCACTCTTAGTTTTAAAAACTAGAGAAACCAATTAACGTTTTGTTGTTCTTGATCTTGAAACATTAGCCGATAGCAAGTACACAGTATTAAAAATGGTATAATTGTTTTGACCGTACATACTTAATAAAAATTGTACCTGATTTTATTTTATTTATTTAGTACTAGTTGTTGCCCGCGGCGTTGCCCGTTTGAATAATGGACTCACAGTAACAGTTTTTCGGGATAGAAACTAACTAAATCCAAGTGAAATTTGGCGCCAAATTTCATCAAAATCAATTCAATTCAGTTCATTTATTTATTTGTAGAAGTAGGTAGTCATAGGTCTTAAAGATTACATTACAAAAGAACGACTACTCCTTGCCTAGTGGCGTACAAATATTATTTAGGAAGAAGTACGTAAATTTAAGAAATAAAATTTAAAATTTGCAGCAATCAGTTTCACTATCTCATGTATGTACGCATACATTGTAGATTCAACTACTACAGAACACGACAGAACTAGTAATACTTCAACTAGCCTGCTCTTATTTATATTATTGTACATAAATAAAGTTTAATCAAATACACCCATTTAAATTAAACACTATTACATTTTGTCAAATTTTAATTAAATCTAAATTATATTGATGTCCATAAAATCTTAATTCAATTAAATGAAATGTATAATTAAATTATTCAATTAAATCTAAATAATATTCATGTCCCAATTATTACAATTTTAATACAAATTCAAATAATAAACATTATAAAGCATTAATTTAATACTTAATTATCAATAATTACGGATCCCATTTACAATTAAAGTATTCATTGACGTCATAAAAAGCTTTGGCTTTTAGCATTTTATTGATATTTATTTTTTATTTTTTTATGTCGTCAATGTGGGAAGTGAAGCAGGCAGATGATTATAAATACGCTGAATCATCAAGACCACATTATTACTATAAAAAGCTGTTTCATGCGTTTCATATTATATTTTGCCCTTGTTATTGTCTCTTCCTTTTAAAAATGTAAACAGATCTACATTTTTCCTTACAAATGTTACAGCTCATCAAACAAATCGGATTAGCAGCGTTAAGGGGTAATAAACAAACGTGAAAACTTTCGCATTTACAATATTAGTAGGATAGTAACGATTTTCAAACAAACTGTCATTCTAATAATACTCTTTTAAAAAAATCTGAGTTTTAACTAACTATATACACATTAAATTTCATTAAAATAGGAGCAACGGTTTAGCAGTTAAAGAGTAACCGACAGACTTCCGTATATGTAAAATTAGTATGAAAGCATAGATTAAATTATTTAGCGGTTATGGAAAAAAGGAATTTGTTAACTTTACAGTAAATTATTAATCAACCAAACTGTGCTGTCATACATATTTAAACAGTAGTTTTACTCTCAGTGTTATATTAATTTCAGTTTGGTTGATGAGGAGTTCATTTTGTCGTTCTACTCTCATGTAAGCTTTACACTATTGCGCTTGTGGTAATTTTTTTATAGACTTGCCAAACTAGAGAAGAAACTGCAAACTAAACTCCCCACCAAACTGAAAATAATATAAAAGTAAACATACTGTTCAAATATTAATGATGGCAAAGTTTAGTTAATTAATAATTTGTAAATTATTTTTAATAAAAAGCTTATTTAAATGCGCTAGACCATAGCTCATGTTAATCCACTAACTTCATTAGGGTTGTTAATTAAAAGTTGATGCACATATTACCGCGTAAATGGTTAATTGAAATGTGCGAAGTCAGTTGTTAGGTAATTTAGGTCACGTGTAGAAGCTATTGTTCTGTTACCTGATTTCTTAAGGTTTCTACACTTTGACGTTTTCAACAAGTTTCCAATTTGTATTGTTTTTACGAGTTTTATATCGGACCATTAATTTTATTACTTGTCCAGGTGTTAGACAGTGTAGACGCATGAATTACACATTCACGTCTTAGGTTACAAATTTTCATTTTATTTCAACGAACTGTCCGAAAGAACTTCGGACTGCCCTACCCGTTACCTATAGTACGGGATCTCTGGCCTAGTTTTTTTTTTATGTTATAGGAAGGCAAACAAGCAGACGGATTTCCTGATGGTTAGAAATTCACGCCGCCTAGAGACACCAAAGATGGTAATGGTGCTTTGCCTACCTCAGGTCAGGATGTCAGGCCTCGAGCAAAAGTAAGTTTACCGGCTACCTTGCCTTCCGAACCGGAACACGTCATCACGTTATGGCGGCATGAATAGGTAAGGCGGTGGTACCAATCCGGGCGAGGCGCTGCTAAACTCTACCACCTAGTAAAAGTAGTTTCACCATTTATTACTAACAAGCAGATTTTTTGGTGTGTAGCTTCATTTTGACTAGACGTCCAACTTTTTTCCTTACAACAATTTTGGTAAATGGTAGCTAATGGGGGTAGCAGGGATGAAATACGTTGATTTGACAAATTTCAAAAATTTCAAAAAAAGACTACTAAGATAACTAGGAGTAGTTTAAGTTTTAGCCCTGATGATGCTGTATAAGCGAAACCGGTAGGCTTTTAATTACAAAGTAATAAATTATGATTGATAAGTAAAACAGTACAAGTGTTTCTTTCTTTAAAAATAACTATATACAGTCTCTGGTTTATTCCTAGGTTGAATCAAACATTGTAAACTGTATACCGTGACCAGAACCCTGTGATGTATATCTAATGTGTTCCTTATGTTCCGCGGTTAACCAGCGGTGGGAGGATCTCACATTAAATTTACCCTGTCGTGTGTAAGACGACGCATTGTGGGAAACTTTAGGGGGTTTTAACACCGATAAACAAGATTGTAACACGCTTTTAACGAACTGAACTTGTTACTGCCGCGATATATAACTTTGTTGCACTAAAAATGTCTAGATTTAGAGTAATTGTGATTGTATTTCCAGGGTCAGTGAAACTAGAAAGTGATATCATGGGCTCGGGTTGGTGTTGCACCAATCAGTTTCCTCGTTTGCTTTCCTATTTTTTATCAAATAGAGTAAGCATTTAACACATATTATAATGTTTATATACGGGAACATGACGGGCAGCAGAAATAGGTAAGTAAGTATTTTCACGCTCACATCCGCGAACAGGTAGGCAGAGGCACAACCACGGCACCCACGACTAGCCGAAGACGCTAAGTCCTACAATGTGATAGGTGGCAAGCCTGTCGCCAACCGGGCAAATATACAATTCCGAGCATTTTTTTATTATAAAATTGGAAAAAACACATTTTCTTTTTGTTGCCCGACCCGGGAATCGAACCCAGGACTTCATGAAGTCAAGTCCAACACGTGGACCGCTAGACCGCAGAGGTAAGTTGGTGTATCCCTACCCGGACAAGTTGCTGCACAACAGTTTAACGCCAGTGGTCTTGTTGATGACCCATTTGACCTATGCTTGCCTTTTCAAGCTGCCAAGCAGAGAGGCTGCTGGTTCTTAGTCAGTCAACCCGGAGAATCAATGGGTACCTATATTTGCACAATTGCCTAACACACTTATCTAACAGCGATAGCGGAGAACCTGTGTATAACATGTATGGTGTGTATAAGCGAATGTTGTATCTTACAATCAGGAGTATTCATGATACTTCATAAAACATAACTACACAGTCCATGACAGTTTGCTTATAACATGAAAAATATCAAGTTTTAGACTTTTTAAACAAGCTAAAGCTCCCCGTGTTGGTCCGGCCCCTTTGCAGAAAATACCATCTGCTTTCTTGCCAGGCAGCTCATAAAAGGTGAGCATAGGCTTACTGTCACCAACACCATGACATCTAACTAGGTGGTAGAGTTTCGCAGCGACTCACGCGGATTGGTAACAGGAATAGCCTGGCTACATTACGTCCAATGCTTACCGTTGACGTGTTCCGGTTTGGGGGGTAAGGTAGCCGGTAAACTTACTTTTGCTCGAGGTCTAACATCCGGCCTAGGGTTGGCAACCCACCAATGTTATTATTGGTGTCTCTTGGCGGCGTGAGTTTCTTACCATCAGGAAATACATCTACTTGTTTTCCTTCCAATACCATAAAAAGAATTGAGTCTTCCACGTATGAAAGTATTTTTAATGTTTGCGCGTTACTTTGTTTATGAAATCTTGCGATACAGAAATAAAATAACCATATTACGAAAAGCCGTAACCATCCATACGACTACATGAAAGTTAAAGAATTTACGGCGCAGTCAAATGCTCGACGACCCATTAATTTAAATGTCCCTGTTTATGTTTAAATACGACAAAATTGTTGCCTTTGCAAGTAACAAGAATTTCAACCTTAAGATCCTAGGTCAGAGCTTTCCAAATTGTACGTAGCAACGCCCTTTTGAGTTTTGCCTATAGTCAAGTGGAAATTGGTATTAAATTACCCGATTAAAAAAAACGGGTTTAAGTTATTCAAAATAAGTCTTAAATCGTTAAAGAAAGTCATGTTAGGGTGTTGAGTAAAGCGGTGGCCTTATTGCTTAAGCTCATTTAATAAGATTTGGTGGTAATGAAGAAATACAGGATACACTAGTTACTTCACGATTATTTTATTTGTGCACTTCCGTCTTCCACTGAACGAAATTATACATTAAATTAATCAAGTATTCTGTCTTTCCAAAATAAGCCCATCAAAATTACATATCTTCTTCTTAAGTATCTTCCTGCCCGTATTCCCGAAGAAGTAGACAGAGGCACTACCGGTACCCCCGTACCCGGTGGGTACACCCACGACTAGCCGAGGACACTAAGTCCCAGAATTTGATAAGTGGCAAGCACATATCGAATCCCGGTAACGTTATTTTTTATTAAAGAAATGAAAAAACACATTTCTTTGCATGACCTGGAGATCGAACCCAAAACCTCATGAAGTTAATACTGATACCGAACCGCTTGAACACAGAGGGGATAAGTTATATATTGGTTCAAAAGTATGACTCACATTTAATAAATGTATAGCAGAAGCAGAATCCCCTTTTCCCGACTGCAAGTTATCTAAGTATATGCTTCTTTAAGCGTATTGTGAACGACCGTCCTGTTAAACGGTACATATTGTCCTACATTTTCACTATCACAATCTGGACATTCTAATCTCTACAATCTACTCCTTGACATCGTTGGTAGTATTTGCAAATGCTTAAGGGTCCTTGTATGCTAAAATACATCAGCAGTATAATGTTTTTTCGTACAAAGCAATCATTGATCTTGGTGACAAAAATACACAACATTAAATGAATACGCTTTATAAGACTAGTGTTTCCAAAACACGATTCATTTCACTTTACTCGATAGAAAAAAATCAAAAAGTTAACCTTTTTTTGAAAGCAAAACCCAACTATCTACTTCAATTATGAAAATATCGACACCAGATTTAACACAAACATAAGTACTGTACCTAAAAGAAAAGTGTTTCAGTTTTTATACTTTTTTTCAAATTACTTTTATAGTGTCAAAAATAGTGATTTGCCGCTTAAGACGTTTACTTTAGAGCGCAGTATTTTATAGTAATCATGGAACGGGGGAGTGCGGCGATTGGCTATTCTGGCTGACTAAGTATGGGGCCTTAAAAGATAATTTTCCCCGATTACTAGGGACAAAGTTTAACGTTGTCAACCCAGTGTTATGGAGTATTTACCAATGGCATATAATATTTTTCTTATGTGCGTGTGTATGCCACTGAACTCCTATTAAACGACTGAAGCGATTTTGATAGAAAAAATTGTGTATGTTCATGGTTGGTAGGTCAATACTTTAGATTTGCAATTTGGTCCACTGGAGAATGTGTTTTAATAATTTTTAATTTTTTTATTAGTTACTGATTTTGAAATGTATACATTGGATCCAGCAGACCGTGGACCGTGTTGGTCCGGGCTCCTTTGTAGAATAGACCATCTGCCTTCCTTGCCAGGCAGCTCGTAAAAGGCGAGCTTAGGCTCACCGTCACTAACACCGTGACATCTGACTATTTGGTAGAGTTTAGCAGCTTCTCGCCCAAATTGGTACCACCACCTGTCCTATTCGTGCCGCCATAACGTCATGACGTGTTCCGGTTCGTAGGGTAAGGTAGCTGGTAAACTTACTTTTGCTCGAGACCTAACATCGCGGCCTCAGGTTGACAACGCACCGTTAACACCTTTGGTGTCTTTAGGCGGCGTGAATTTCTTACCATCAGGAAATCCATCTGCTTGTTTGCCTTCTAATATCATAAAAAAAAGACTTCGCTACTATCGGAGCATCAAATATTATGTTGTAGCTGTTAATGTCAAGCGATATGATGTTTGCGGGGTCGGCTACTTTTTATGAAAATATCGTCAGTCCGTCCACGACAGTTAATGCTATTAGATTAATACCATAACTAACTAACTTCAGTTGTGATCGCCCCGAGCGAGGGTGTTGATTAAGGTGGAAATACAATTAACTCGTATTTGTCCTGGTCCTCTGTGTAGGAAAGACAGGCAGAGAGGCAAGATCTCACTTTTTGGAAGCCCATAAGAGGCGAGCTTAGGCTAATGAAAATATTACTAACAACAGCATTAGGTACAGAAGTGATAGAGCGCAGCTAGTTGCCTGGGTAGGAATCCGCTGCATCGCCTATTCCTGCCATCATAATGGCATAATGGCACTGACATGTTTCGATCTAGAGGGTAGTGAGTGCCCGTTAGTCGAAAGGTCAGCTTACACGGCTAACTACTCTGACCTCAGGTTCTATTCCCGATGGGGGCAGGCATTTGTGTGATGAACATTTAGATATCCATATTTCCGAGTCTGGGTGTTCATTTAATGTATTCTGGTATCTATATTTAAGTATTTCTGTGTATTAGAATCGTTGACTAGCGCCCATAACACAAGCATATAATTTGCTTACTTTATGGTTAGATTCAACTTGTCCAGAAAATGTTGATTTTTATTTTATTTGTTACTATTATTATAGATCTTTAATCTCGGCCACAAGACAGCGATGAAAAAATGTTTTATAAAAATAATAATGTATTTACTTATACAACAATATAATTCTGCGCGTTAGCCTCTGCAAAACTAGGTTAGGTTTGATTTTAATATATTCTTGGAAGTGGAAGGTTTAAAACTTGTGGAAAATAGAAAGTTGAAAGGTAAGCGGGAATTTTAATGTTTCCCGTACAAACTGTTATTTAATATATATATATATATAGATCTAGAAATACAGATATCATTATATACTAGCGACCGGACCCGGCTTTGTACGGGTATAAAATATACATATAAACCTCCCTATGTAGTGATATATAAATGAATTAATATTTCGCGTGATCATCGCATCACGCCTGAACGGAGGTAACAATTTTACTTATTGTTTTTTTATTGTGCGAGTTATTTTCAGGAAAAGATTCTTATAAAGGGTAAACCCAGAAAAAATAAAAGGGAAAAACAATTATTTAATTCGTACAAACTGTTATTAACTGTTGATGTCAAGCGATAACAAGTTCACCGGGTTGGCTAGTGTATCAAAAATATATTTTCCTGTAAGGAAATGAATAAATGTTTAAGATTCCGACCAAAAGACAGCGATTCATTTGTGACATTATGGTGCCAATAAGCTACGGTTTATTTTGTATTTTAGGAAACATCTGCTTCCTCGCTATCCATGTAACAAGATAAAAAATAAAGCTAAATGTTCAGTAATTGAACACGAGCAAACCCACGTCCAACTCTTAGTATTTTAATAAAGAGCCCGTAGGTACTCCCGCCCCGGACGCTCAACATTCATTAATATAGTCTCCATTTACGTGATCTCAGCACTGGAATTTATGTAACATATTGATTTTAATAAGGAAACGTAACAGCCGCACTTCAACATGCCGCCGTCCAATATCTGAAAACCGTAAACATGTTTAATTAAAAGTTTCCTTTCAATACGCCTAGAATTTTTTTCCCCGCGAAGTACGGTGTCCATAATTTATACTCATAGAATGAATACTCGTTATATAAGTAATGTGGTACTGGCACACTGCACTATTTGACCAAAGGTTTACGGTAGAGATTGTCTCAGACCATTCTGTTTACCTTCGGATTTTGTGCCTCAACATTAAATCAATCAAATATGAAAATATATTAATACGCGTTAATCATTATCGTTAAACACTAATTGGATGATGATAAGCTTTTTTGACTTTTTGTGGTCTGACACACCGTCAGGGTACCTTCCTAAGTTTTGATTTCACCTTTCTGAACTTTATAAGCATTCAACAATTTATGTGTGATAAAAACATATGTATTCATTAATTTCCTATTTCTTTAGTTGCCGGACCCGGGAATCGAACCTAGGACCTCAAGAAGACAAGTCCGGCGCCGAACCGCTAGACCACAGAGGCGATACATACACTATATTACAAAGATTTACGATATATAACTTAAAATATTACAATATTACAGTCGATATTATCTTTTCGGAGTGTATGAGCACTATTATTTTACATGTAACTGTTTATCTAAATAGTAAATTGGCATTATTTTTTACAAAATGTTAGTCTCCGACTGGGACACGTTCAGATGACATGACGTCACAAGACATGCTCTTACTACTTTTACACACAGAAATCATAACATGACATTGCATTAATGTGACGTAACAGAAGGACTAACAAACACATTTTCGCATTTACAATATTAGTATTGCAACTAAACACGACAAACGACAAATAATTGCCAACATATATTTTTCTAAATGAGAAAGCAAAGAAACTAACGGAAGGATTTGTTTTTGATCTTGTTTCAGAATGAACCGTAAGATTCTAAATACTATAATCATTACTATATAGAATCTAAATAGAATCATTGAAAAGCAAAATCAAAGAAACTATATAGAATCATTGAAAAGCAAAATTAAAGAGTGTAAAGTCCATTCATTTTTCTATTTTTAGCTTTCGTTCCCTAAGACTTAAGGCAATGAAGCAGAACAACTGTTACTAGTTGTTTAGTCGCTGTTATGAGTATTAGCTTGTGTTACATTTGAAAATCAATTCCTAATTGAAGCTTTACCCACGCCAGGTAACAAACACAGACACAAAATTTTGTATATATAATATTTATTCATTAGTATCTTCACGCCCAGATCCCCGAAGAGGTAGGCAGAGGTACAACCAGGGTACCCACGACTAGCCGAAGATACTAAGTCCCACAATGTGATAGGTGGCAAGCCTGTCGCCAACCGGGCACATATCCTATCCCGAGCAACATTTTTTTATTAGAAAATTGGAAGACCCCAATTTTCTTTTGTTGCCCGACCCGGGATTCGAACCTAGGACCTCATGCAGTCAAGTCCAACAACTGAACCGCTAGACCACAGAGGCGATAGCGATATTTTTTCATTATCATTTATATTTCGTTATTATATTTAATATATTTCATTTTTAGAAAAAAATGACGATATTTTGCTGAGACTTGTTATTTTATTAATTTCTTCTGCTTGCTGTGCAATTGTGTTACTGTGTAAACGTTTTACAAAACTTTAGAAAACTTGGAAAAAAGATGTCAAAAATGTAGTTATTATTAATAATTACTACTTAAAAAAATATTAAAAGTTCAAGTACCTAAAATTAAAATTCAAAACTTAAGTCAAACGTAAGCATAAGCCTCAACATTTCCGAAAGATACATCTTGCTAGAAGTGAAAAGTAGCTATCTATGTCTTTGTGGTTGGTAAGGCTAAGTACAGAACAGTCAAAGCAAACAACAGCGATCTTCCTTTTTTGTTTCCTTGGTACGCCTAATCCGGCAAACTTTTTATCGCCTTAACTTTGTGACATTCTAACAGCCGTCCCGCCTTATTTATGTGTTTTCAAATCAAACAGGAATCTATTAATTTCGTGTGTAATAAACACACGAATTTTCAACCAAATCGGTTCACTCGTTTAGGAAGAATTACAGGCAAATTGCTGATAGATACAAATTATGTATTAATGAAGATTTTATGAAATATAAAAGTGAATAGGGAACCAATAAACAACTATTGCGTATAGAAGATACAGGATAATACAAATGTTAAATCAAGACCGAAATGCTAAGCTTCCTGCGTCAACAAATTTGTCGTTTCACCAACTCACCACACCAGAAACGAACCTGGCAAAAATTGACGTTATGGTTCGCAACAAAAGTTAAGAGGAGGTACTAAAAGATATTTCGCTAATTAGTGATGAGGCTGTTACTACATCATCACATACTGAAATGCAATTAAAAGAAAATACGTTCGGTGTTGCTTACTGTACAGTAGTATTATTTAAAATATGCGCTTCGGCTATATTCGTCAAGCTTCGGAAATACGAATGTATTTTAAAGATATCACATTGTTGTTATTACATAATCATTTCGCTTAAATTTAGATTAGGTCAGCCAACTTAAAAATAAAAGTAAAAAGTGTGAAAAAAGCAAAAAGTGTAAAACCGAAGCGCATAATTTATATAGTAGTACTATACGTAAATGTTGTGGTGATAAATAAATGGTAGGTGTTGCAGAGATCAATTTAGTGAATATCAATTGTTAGCCTCCCCACAGTAACATGTTGCCGATGGTGCAGTGTCGCCAGCGAGTGTCACGCACCACTCACGTTGACAGAACAAATTGCCATCCAGTAATTGGCGGACGTCGCGATGCGTCGCGAAATTGGAATAAATTAATACTTTTTGGAATCACCAAAACGTCCATTACTTATTTAATTTTATCTACGTTAACAGTATTATTAATGAAAAGAAATCAGTGCATGAATGGTATCTTCATTCTGTGCTAAACTAATACTGTGACTAATTATTTAGAGATTAGTCTTTGTCTCAAACTTTTATTTTATACCTCCCATACCATGAGGATGTATAAAAATACACAATTCAATGAAAAAGTTAAGTAATACTGCTAAGTTATGCCTACGATATACAATTACGACTCAATGTCCGAACTGCGCGAATTTTTTAAGACATACAGTGGTATTTTCGTAGAGGAGCAAAAGAGAGGATTTATGCAGTGACTCAGACGTTTCAGAAAATCATACCAGTCATCATGGGGAGGAATCTCGTACACTGTAATGTATCTTTCATAAAAAAACGTCACGACGACGCAAACGAACAGTGTATATTTTAATAAACTGACGACATGAGCTTGCGTAAAAGTGTTTTTCATTTTGACGGAAATCCTTTAAGGGGTACGAAAATAATATTTGACGGTTTTCAAACTTTGAGCTTGTAGCTAAAACCGTAATCGAGCGCAAGTAAATGCAAAAACTGATTCTAACTTTTTCGTTAGGTACCACGTCGCAATTTAATAAAGTTTTTTCGAAAGATAACAAATGATTCAAAAATGGTGCCGCATAACTTTTATAAACAATTTACACAAATTTCCTGATGGAAAGAAATTCACGCCGTCTAAAGACACCAAAGGTGATAATAGTGCGTTGCCAGCATAAATAAGGCCGAGATGTAAGGCAGAAAATGTTTACCGGCTCCGTGGCAGGAATTCAGTTGCCCTATTGCATAGGAGCTTCGACCAACATGGGAAAATTGGTGTTATCCAAATCGTCAGTTGTTGTATAGTCTTCTTGAATTCATTTACCATTCTCTTCGAATAATTTAAATACACCATATTTTTTTATAGGTATCCTATTATACTGTTTTCGTTTTACGGCCACCCCCTATTCATTACTGATCAGATAAAAATCACTCGGTTGTAGGAAAGGCATAGGGCGTATATATTATGAACGTCTGACGCCTTGGAGCATTTTAAAGTGACTGTTTGTTTAAAGTTTAGTCAAACTTTCTTCCCCAGTAAACTGGCAAACTTTACAATAACTTTTTTTGGGTATAGGACCAAATCTTTATAATCCAACAGGTACATCATGGGCTCTCCTGTTATAAGGCACAAAGAAAGACAATTTCCGAAGTTAGTCAGAGAATTGTCGTGATGCCTTAAAGTTATATTTACGTTAAACAATATGCCAAAGCAAGAAATATGCCCTTTCAACATGCAGAATAAAGTCGCAGTATAACATAAGCTTAAGGCCGTTCCAGACGGTTATACACGTAGGTTGTGAACATTGGTTTGCAACCGTCTGACCGTAGATTTAATCCAAATTTAATAGTAATCGGAAGAAACAAAGTTTCCTCCAAGGTCAGCTTTGTTCGAAGGCATTACAATAGTCTAGAACCCCTACTATTATGTTAAGGTATCGCGGCAGACTTACTACTTATCACTCCATAGAACTTATCCAGTTCGCACCGCGATCGTTTCACTAGGCAGTTTGTTTCGGATTGCCATTTGACGGTAGCCGTTTGGCTATCAACCAGCTCGCTACTAGCCGCGTCGCGCTTGTTTGTAATGAATTTTTTAATATCGAGAATTTTCAGCTTGAGTATCCAAGTAGTCCGGTAAAGTTGTATAAACCGCGAGGTTAGCAATATATTAGCCATTTCAAAAAAAGATTGACATTAACCGCCACTAACCGTTTGTAATGAAATGAAATTCATTTATTTGCGGAATATGTGTGTTTAAAAGTTGTTACGAAATATTATTCGTACCACCATATTCCACCACATTGTGGTGTGCAAATAAGTAAAAATCTATAGAATTAGTTTTTATTATTGTCATTTATATATTTTTACACATGTCATTTATACTCGTATACCTAAAACAAATTTATTATGAGGCTATCATTTATTAATTTAACAAGATTTTATTCTGACTTCAAGTTTGTATGGATTCAACCATTGTTATTCCCTGAGATATCCCAGGTTAATTTTTTCACAAAAACCTTCTCATGGCAATAACTTACACAACAACAAAATATTAGTGAAATTGAAACATCTATTCAGGCACGATGCGATGTCCACGCGAAATGAGAATTAGTTTTTAGATCATCCAAATCCCGCACCCACGTTGTCAAACATTGCCATCATAACGTCACCATTTTTGTGTTAGCGACACTAACACAATGTTAGTCTTCCACCTTCGAGCGCTGAATTCTTTTGTTTCAAATCTTGCTAAGTATCTTCCTTGCATGGGGATGGCAGAATATAGACCAATAATTAGATATTGGTAATAATTCTGCTGTTCATAAACTAAACCTATTTTAAGTGCATGCTATCTTTTTCAAATGAAACAAAAACAAAAGAGATGTAACATTTAAGATGTGTCATATTAGTCCGAACATGTCAAATTGTGATGCTTTTAATCAACGTTTTCCGAGTGATAGATTAAACGTCTGTAGAAATGAGGTATAAGGTCTAATTTGACAACACTAAAAGTGTTTTGTCTCTTTC